>JAATLQ010031396.1:31890-103765 GCA_013421005.1 Heliconius erato x Heliconius himera | reverse complement strand
GTTGTACGTGGGTGCGTGTGTCTGTGTATATGTGTGTTTGCGTGAGTACGTGTTTGTGTGTGTGTATGTGTTTTTATGATTTAATTAGGTAGTTATTAATTTTTCAGTGGAGTCATATGACATGCCTAATAGCCATTCAGTGAGAACTTTTTTAGTTTTAAATTTATTGAAGCTATAGAATAAAAATTTTGCATTTAACTTATTATAGAGGAAGCTACCAAGAAAACAATAGAAATTGTATGAAAATTTAATTCTGTGAGTAGATGTAGGGCACACTTTACCTTTCCTACGTTTAGTTGCATTTTCTTTTGGGATATAAGATATTTCGACGTGTTTTTTTTAAATTGTTTGTAGGATAAAAATTTGCCTCACAGTGAGTACGTTCCATAATTTATAGAGATCATTAGTAGGATACCGGATAGGAAGAAAAGCACTTACTTTTAGGATGGCTCTTTGAGCTCTTTCAACTTTTAGCATATGCGACTTATAGGATCCCCCCCATGATGTGATACAGTAGCTAATAATGGATTGACAGATGGCAAAATATACAGTTTTAAGTATCGCACGATCTGCGATGTGCCTCAGGTTTTTAAAGATGACAATTAACTTGCATAATCTTACTGAGAGATAATTAAAACATCATTAGATATTTTCATATTATGAAATGTCACCATGTGGCGTCGTCCGGTAGTGAAATATTCGTAGTGTAAGCCGAGAATTAGGAGTTCAAATAAATAAGTATTTTCATAAATGGAGAACTAAAGAAATTTTAAATTACATTAACAATAAAAATATTTCAAAAAAAACTTAATTTCTGCAAATATCTGAAGTTATTAATACAATGGTTAAAATATTATGTTCCATAGCATATCGTTGGTCGTATATATAATTACTGTTAACTTAATATATTTGTTTAACAAGTCCAATAATGACTTACTATTATTAACTATTAATAATCCGTTATTACAATAAAATCGTCGTTGCGCGTGCGCAGTGTTTGCTGTAACAATACCACCTGCGCATTAAACGCTCTATTGGTGTTGGTACATGTTTGATGTGCTCGTTCTGCTTAATGAGCTTTTATTTTTATCTCTGAGTTTAATAATTATGTAGCCAAGTTAAAGTTTTCTTTATTTTTTTTTATATTTTATTATATTTTGAAAGAAAAAGGGAATGCTATCGTGTCGCAGTGGGACAGTTTGCGACTGAAAGCGCGATGGTTGTCCGTTCGATCTCTACTTTAGGCAATAAATTTTTTATCATTTAATTGCAATACCGACTAAGTGTGGCGTTAAGTTCTGATACTCACAAGGAAGGAAAGGAAGGAATGAAGAGTGAAAAAAGAAGTTTTATATTAGGTTCGTGGTATAGGTATTAGGTTCTAGGTTTAGCCTGCTACGTAGCAGCATGATATGTGGAACAAATGGAAAAGACAAAGCTAAAAAAAGAATATTGTGCCTATTAAATATAAAAAATAAAATTAAAAGGCCGACTAACATAATTTGTGTAGTTCTGTACTTTATAACCTAATGACTCAACAAATTAGTTGACAATCTTTAAATTCTTACAATTTTTTATAGCATAGTTAATTACATTGAATTTATATTCGATTATCATTTCGATAATCGATATCGATTTTATTGTATAACTTTCGTCATAACTCGGAAATAACGTCATACCGACCTTTTTCAAGTCGTGGGTGTGAGCAAGGCCACGCAACAGATGTTACGCCCACAACGCACTGACACCCTCGCGTATTTTGAAACTTTCTATATGAACCTTACATTTATACTTATGGAATTAGTTCTGAGGTAGTCGCGACTCATTTTTACAGTATGTGACTGTAAACACGACGGCTGTAGGTTCGATTCTCACTCAAAGAAATGAAATTTGGCGGAAAGTGGGGAATGAAGTGTCTTAACACTGGATTCCCATCTATTTACTTAAATGGTTTCTTCTCCGCTTAGAATATTTTTTAACTTGACATTGAAAAGTTCACGTTTACATTAAAAAATTAAATTATAATATGACCTTTTAAACCATCGAGCCAGTATCCTTAAATAGTTTATTTAATACGTAATATAACAACATCACGTCGTCGTAACGCTAAACATTTCAATGTCAAACGACCAAGTTATATACGTTTATGTCAATAATTATAGATTAATGATCTATAGATCTCTCTATAAATGATCTATAACAGGTGTCTTACGTCTTATATTTATAATTGGTTTAGTGAATTAAGTGTACATACCTGTATAGAGTAGTTAGATGTTGGTTTCAGTTTTTAAATGACCAATATTTTTTAATTTTTTTATTTTTGTGAGGAGTACGATGTTGTTTTTAATATTATTAATTATGCATTATATATACTTAATCAGTTTTTTGTATAAATATGTTATTACTTTTAAAATAAAAAAAATATGCCTCCGATCGTGGCGCCATCTTTACACCTTCTAAAGAAACATGACAACAAAAAAATACAAAAAATCGTCATGTTTACAAAATTATAATACTAATTACATATAAATTTTATTTGTCCACGCAAACTAGCAGACGATTATGGTAAGTCGTCAGTGGATATATCGCTAAAGTGCCTCGCTTGCTTACAACTACGCTAGATGGCGTTGATCTTATAATATATATCTTTGTAAGACTAAGCTTGGCTAAGCTTACGCCACTGGCCGATAGATGGCGGCTAAGGATAAGGCTTTATCATTTCATCTGAGATATTTAAGAAAATCATGTATGACTAAATATTCATCGCTTTATATATAGGACAAAGATATTTTAATGGAATTGGAGACTTAATCGTTGCATTATATGTATTGTTTAAGATTTATATTTCTTCTTTTTCTTGAAGGGATTTCGGGAAATTCTATCTTAGTTCCCCTTTTATTTTTTTTCTTTACCCCCAACCCCCAAGGCATGTAACCACATGCGATATTTCAGTTATCAACGCGCAGTAGTTTCTATGTTATCTTTATCTATCAATCAGTCCGGAAGTGTTTTATAAATATATTTAAATATATCATACATACAAATTTCAAATTTAAATGTTGTCTCGAAACATATATTTAAAAGGACAATTACATGTAAAAAAAATATTAACAAATGTACAGAATGTGGTCTTACCAATATGCCATCCCACACTTTTCGTTGATTTTGAAATTATAATAATTAATTTAATTATGTTATGTAACGTGTGGGTGTCGATATGAATATAGATCATGTTTTGATATAAAAACCGCCGAGATACTAAGATTGTCTTTTGAATGTCGTTTGATAATTGTGAGTTCAAATCAGGTGCAGAGAAGTAATTTTTGTTACATAGTATGTGTGTTAGTGTATATGAAAAATTGTAACCTCAATTTGACTTCCTCCCCATTGTACGATTTTAATCCAAAATGCTTGATCAACTCAACCCAACCTAATATGAGTATCAAATGGCTTGATTTATAAAATAGAATACACTTTAAAATAATGTAGAAACCTCATTTTTAAATGTTTTTTTTATTATAAATATATTTAAAATATATTTTGAAGTCAGCACATTTTAATCTCTCTATCAATCTAAGTTCTCTTTGAAAATTAACCAAAGAATGGATCTCTGGTTCCTTTTCATCAATTCCATTTAAAACTACTTTAATATTCTTAAGTAGAGATACGAATTAAACATTTGTACTTCCTAATTATCGCGAATTTTATCTTGCGAATTTAAATAATTTTATTTAGATTGATTTTCTCTTGTTTATGGTTATATATTTTTTACCTTGTTAATATTGTTGGTTAATATAAAATATGTAAATGAAATATTTGATGATCAAAAAATTAAGCTTGTAATTATTATTTTACTTTGACTCTATTTAAACATATTATAAATTTAAAATTATAACTTAAATTAGAATTATATTAACAACTTGATTGTGTATATTATTATTGTTAAAAGTAAAAAATATAATGTACTTAAAAATAACTTGCACTATTCAAAACGTAGTTTACTTAAAATTGATGGAGAACGTAGTGTCTCTACACCAATTTCTGTTTATATATCCCGCCTGTACAAAGTGCCTTAAAAATATATATTATTATTTGATTGAAATTTGGTAAACATCCGCCGCGTTATTTCATACGGAACTTAGTGTCAGCTGTTTTTATGAAGCCTTACATACTTATGAATCTGATATCTTATATCCTTTTATCTAGCCGTTCCTTCCTCGTGCTCGTTCGTTCGTAACGATCTAAAACTTTAACTTGGCTCTCGCTAACTAGTTGTTTGACCTAACTTTGTCTATATTAAAAAAAAAAAGCTTTTTTTAATTTTTTGGATATATTGAAACAAAAAACGATTTATTTCGATTTTTTTGATGAATAATTTAAAAGAATAATAACTTTTATTAAACGTTAATTTGAACGCTCTCTGAAAGTTTATTTCGAATTCAGAAAGCAAAAAAAAGAATAGTTTCAATGAAAGTATTAAATGTGAGAAAAAAATGAATAACATTTTATTATTTTACTTTATAATGTAGCATTAAAATCTTACTTACACATTGTTAAAGTAACTATTATTAAGGACTTAGTTATTTTTCTTTTTTTACATATTCAAGATATATAATTATATATAAATCTTTAGATGAGGCGGTTGTGGCGCAGCGACACAGCTTTTGAGTATAAACGCGACTGCTGTGGGTTCGACTTCCACTCGTGGTTATGATTTTTTTTCGTTTTCACGATCTGGTAACAAGATGATTCTTGACGTTGACTTCAGCCATTCAGTACACAATGTCCTGAAAAAATTGTAATGCATGGGTAATGGAGTGTCTTAACTAGGTTTCCTCTGTATCTGTACCTTACCTGTGCGTACCTTATTCTGTGTTTTATCTTAAAGATATAAAATAGTGACTCAATATTATGTTCTCCGTACTTTATTCTATAATATAAAATTACCATAGAATACAATAACGAATGATAATCCAAGTCAAAAGA
Organism: Heliconius erato x Heliconius himera; assembly: GCA_013421005.1. Taxonomy (NCBI): domain Eukaryota; kingdom Metazoa; phylum Arthropoda; class Insecta; order Lepidoptera; family Nymphalidae; genus Heliconius; species Heliconius erato x Heliconius himera. The sequence continues at coordinate 98,779 of JAATLQ010031396.1, read as the reverse complement.
ACCCACGATCCGCTGCACCGTCACGGCCTGTAGCCGCGCCAGTCACCTGTCAGAGCCCGAGAGGCGCGCGCGCATTTCTAACTGCGATACGAAATAACATATAAAATAACGAAAACTAATATATAGTGGTGTGTTTTTTTATATAATTTTCTGGTTTTTTTTTACAATTTTATTACGGATTCGACACGTTTTCTTTTATATAATATGATTTCTTGTTAGGTGAAATGTGCAATACGATTTCAATAGCTCGCTAAGTACACTAATTGTGGGTAGTGCAGGTTTAAAGGGAGTGCATTGTTTTGTGATCTATGAGAAGATTGAATCTGGCTTTTTAGTGGTTATTTTGATTTATATTTTTCATTATTTTCTATTTTTGTAGTGTTTGTGTTTTCAGTTCTGTTTCATATTTCGGCTCTGTAATTAATTGAGTTTATAGTTAAATATAACTTTATTTTATATTTTTTACATTAATATACTGACAACATTGCCAGTACTGCATATGTAATGCAAAACTTTAAAATATTTTGTTTTTTATTATATATTGTTTATACAATATGAACAATTAAATATAAATATTGGAAAATGGCTTAAAAATAAGAAACCATGTAGAAAACATGAAACTAAAGTCTAACAAAAGAGATATCTAGAAATACTTACTTATTGATAGGTGCATCTACATAATTTGATAAATATGCAAAATGTCAAAATTTATTGACACTATCTTTTATAAAAATATGTTGTTTTCGAAGATAAAATGTAATTTCAAGAGGTTTTCACATTGGAAAGTTAAATAACATCATTTTTTCATACTTTTTATTGCAATTATATTGAAATATATGTGACAGACACAACGCACAAACTACTGGATTTAGGAAGTAGATATTTTTGGCATGTAGGATAGGGAGTGTATGGGAGTACCAAGCTTTTCTTAATTATTAAAAAAATTTCTGGAAATTCGGAAATTCTGGAAATTCGTATAAAAAATGGAGAAAACGTTATTTTCAATTTGACGCCTTAAAACCCACTCAAACAACACAACAACAAGAAGTTGCGGGCTACGACTAGTATGTCATAATATGTAGACTCAGATGATAGTTAAAGGCTGTATACTAAAATGTTTTATATCTTCTCATAATTCTTTAGTTGAAGCATTTCAAGTATTAAACTTAATTAACATGACTCAAGAAAACAACGCAATTAACACAAAATGTACGAAGCCAAGGTCAATATCGGAATTATTAAGTTATTTATTTTAGTTTTTCTTCTTTTTTTTAATATAATTGAACTTTAAATTAATATTTCTTATTGAATTAATTGAAACTTGGATTAAAGTTGGTGTATTTTTTTTTATTTTTACTCTATACTTGTGAGTACATAGATTGTAGAGTTTGTAGAGTTAGTTAATTTTATCACAAATAGAGTCACTTAAATAATTATTAAGTAAGATTATAATAATATTATTTATATATAGTGGCTACTACTGTCTTGGGTTCAAATCCCATTGTCAATGAACTAGTTACTAGAGAACTTTAAAGTCAAAAATAGGAGAACGAAGACACTACTCTCCTATATTCAGATTTTTTTTTCTTGAATAAACTATACATTTTAGTATTTACAACGAAACAAAGTGAAGCGCAAATTCTAAATATAGATTTATTGTATTATATGACTTGCTTAAATAGTTAAGCAGGTTGCTCTTAATGCGCTATTTCAATACAAAATTGTTGTTTTTTAATATCTTTTTAAATATTATTTTGCTCTCTTTAAAAGATTTATTTATAAGAAATATAAACAAAATGTGACAGTAAAAGGTTGTAGGTTCGATCTCCACTCGAGCAAATGAAATATTTATTTATATTTTCATTTCTTCGCTTTGGTATCGAGGCCAAGCGCGGCGTTGAGTTCCGCCATTCAACACGCAATGCTCCCAAAACTGGGCTGAAAATGTAACGCAGTGTCTTAACACTAGGTTCGCTCTGCCTACCCTGCTGTGTGCGGGATACAGCGCGAAGCTGATTCATTTATTTTTTAAAAATAATTAAATAACGGATAGCATCGCAGAGGCGCAGGTTCGAGTCCCGCTACGTTTAAATTTTTGTGCATTTTACAAAAATATTTTAACAAGTTTTTAAGTCCTTTTAAGATACAAGAAAAAGAACTCAAGACTTACACAAAGTGGGTACTTAGGTATTAAATTTTATCGATAAAAATAATCTTGTTTGTGAAATTGAATATGTTTTACTAAATTTGTGTATTTATGGCTTCTTTTATAACGTGGTTGGATAATTGGCGTGTCCTTTGTAAACAACCATTTTCGGGCAGTTTTTGTATAAGTACCTACGATATATCTTATTATTCATATCACTTTAAGAATATGATTATATATAAATAGGTAGTATCGAATATATTGAAATTTATTTGAAATTTATCTCTATTACAGCTAAAATTATTAAAACATGCAATATATACATAAAATAGGCACACCGGGATATCGCACTAGTGTTGTATCTCTATGTACGCAAATCAATTTCTCCTTCTTTAATGCTATAAATAAATGAGTTCAGTGACACAATGGAACACTGTCTGTCTGTAACCGCGGTGGTCAGTGTCTTATATACTTAAGCGGAGAGTAGAGAACAAAGTATATTGACACTAAGCTCAGTCCGGATTCACTATGTAAAAAAAATCTTTAATAAATTATTTGCTTTATTTGTATAATGAATATTGTTTGCGTGCCTTAGGTATAATTATGTGTTTGTTAGGTTGCAAAGTTCCCACGTCAATATCATTATTTAAGAAAAAAACTTTTTATTGTTTGAAAGAGACTTTATTTCCTTCTGTATACGAGGCTGTCGTGGCCCCGGGGCACAAGGTCGTGACTGTAACGCGACAGTTGTGGGTTCGACTCCTACTCGAGGAAATGAAATATTTATTTAAAATTTTATTTCATTTCTTCGCTCTGGTGTCGAGGCAAAGAGCGGCTTTGAGTTCGGCCACTCAACACGCAATGCCTCCAAAGTTCGGCGGAAAGTGGGGAACAGAGTATCTTAATACTAGGTTCCCTCTGCCTACACTGCTGTGCGCGGGATACAACGTGAAGCTGCTTTATTTTTATTTATATACTAGAGGGGGCGCGCGGCTTCGCCCGCTTATTAGGAGTGAATTCTAAAAAAATCACGAAACACGTGTTCAATAAAATATTTTTAACAGTCTGAATTAAATTTTTTATAAAAATCGGTGGCAATTTAAAGATTTTTCCATATAAACTTTCAACCCCATATTTGAACCCTTAGGGGGTGAATTCTTAAAAACCATGAAACACGTGTTCAATGTAATATTTTTAAGAGTTTTAATTTCAAATTTTATAATAATCGGTACAGATTAAAAATTTTTTCCATACAAACTTTCAACCCCTATTTCATCCTTTTAGGGTTAAAATTTTTCAAATTCCCTTCTTAGTGGATGTCCAGAATATGAAAATAAACATCTGCCCAAATGTCACGTTTCTACCATCAGCGGTTACGGCTCTGCGTGCGTCTTACCTCAGTCAGTCAGCACAAGTCCTTTTATATATATAGATCAGTATGTAGATATTCATATAGTTACTGTCGTAAAGTTTATATTTAGTTTGTACTTGTTTAAGTGCTACTTAGAGCATACAAAAATTATATGTAAGTAAAGTAAATTTTGGATCTAAAATATTATGATTTTTATCTAAGAACTATTTTCTTTCTGAAGGCGTATTGAGTGGCAGAAATTAGGACCGCCATTATTCTCGTTACCATAATGAGGAAATGAAAATATTAAATATTTCATTTCCGCAGGTGTAAATCGAACCCACAACCTGTAGGGCTTACAGTCACACGCTTGTCCCCCTGTCCCACGACTGGCCTCATATTCATAATGTATCGACAATAAATCATATTATCATAAATGTTCGTGTACTTCCATTTTTGAATATCAATACAATTACAAAATATCAAATCAGTTTTAATTCATGCGATATTAAAATCGAACCGACACTTACAGGCTCCTTATAAAGAAAATTCAAGGCTCCGCTGTGTAGGTGTCTACCATTGAGTTATGTCCCCCGCAAAAAATGTCGTTACACCTCCGCACAGTGCAGGCTTGCATTTATTTTGTTATGTACATATATAAAGCGGCGTTGAGTTCCGCCATATATAAAAAATAAGAGATTTAAGTATATAAGTAATCGGAAATATAACTTAATTTGGAATATTAGTGTAAGTTTTATCAAGTTTAGTTCAGTAGTTTTGGACATTTTAGCAAAGTAAAATTAATTAAAAAAATAATTTAACATGGTTATGTGTTACAAACACATTCTTTATTCATTCTTTAGATTATTAAAGTACACTGATTCACTTGGCTCAAAAAAAACTGGTAATATCAACTACGTTATCTGCAGAGCCTTTGTTACGCCATACAAGAGTGACCTATGGTTAAGATATTTTGTAAATCTTTTATTTTTTTATGATATTAAGAAGTTATTTCTTACTTGTTATTGTATATTATTACTTGATCATTTTCATTATCTTAAATAATTTAAATTTATTTAAATAAATCGAGGTAAATTAATGTTTAATATATACAAAAAACGAGACTATCTGGCTTAGATATAACTAGTTTAATTTACACTTAACACACCTTAGTGTATTATTTTAATATCAAAATAAATAAATAATATATAAGGTTACAAATTCTCTAATGATCGATTATGCTCAGAAAGCTTGAAATTCGATAAGGCTTATAAATAAAGATAACATAAAAAAAAAATCTGAAATAATATATGAAGAATGTGTAAAGATTTGTGTTAATTTATGTTCGAGCGTGTCTCTTAGTTTTCTACGGATGGTAGAGAGAGAGAGGGAGAGCTCTCTTTTTTAGTGTATTTACTTAATAAAAAGGCAGTAACGAAGGCTGCGAGGCCATTGAAAAGTGCATCGTGTATTTAACTGCTATATGTCAATTTTTTTTATTCCGTCATCAAAGATCACTGACTTCACTTTACGTCCTTTATATCCATTTATTTATATTATCAATTTTGATTTATTACGTCAATATTAAGCGGCTTTACAAAAGTACGAAGTCACGACCCACAATGTTGGTAAATAATATAACGCATTTATAATATATATAATCAATTAAAAAAAGAGGAATTAATTGTCTAAATCCATGAGTGTCTTAATTATAAATATTTAAATATTAACAGATGTAATTTTCGATATTTCTAAAAATATTAAAAATACCAAATTTAAACGTCTTATTTATAAGTAAAATGACGTCAACTGTACAGTTATATGATTTTATATAATAATTCTTACGCAACCTCCTAGGTCAAGGCCCACAGGCTTAATGAATTGTTAACGAAACCTTCATATGTTAAACTGTAAATAAATTTTGTATTTACTTCTTGAAATACGCATATATTATGCCCTCGAATATACTGAAACAGCCAATGCTAATATTTATTATCTTTAAAATATTTTTGGCGAGTTTGGGACAGGATTTGTTTTAGTTTAAGCAAAACACAATATTTATTGTAAAATATATACTGTGATTATTCGTTTCCTCGACATTTTGACGCCGTCCGGCGGAAGGACGCCATATTAGCGGTGATCCTTACATGGCTTGGAAACTTGCTTAATCTAAAACATGGTTGACACCCAGCTTTGCCAACTTCACGTTCACTTTCCTTCTGTTTCACAACTTTATTCGTCTGCTGAGTAGTAATAATTATTTAAATAATACGTTTTATTTTAAAATAAATAAGAAATTAATGTATTTAATTAATTATAAAGATTTATGCACATACATACACGAGTGGAACTGAATAAATTCCTTTTATTCACGTCAGAGCTACATTCAATTGAAATCCACAATGCACCTGCGACTGATATTCTCTAAACATAGTAAATAGTCAATTTCTCATCTTAGCCTTTAAAGTAATCTATTTGCGAGTATTGTCACATAACGGTGTAGCGAGAGCGCGCGCGTCGAATCCGTAATAAGTTGAGAACATTGCTACAGCGGCGCAAGCCTGAGCAGTATTATGTACCGGCCCGCGACGGCCTGAGAGAAACGAATCGAGAATGTCGATGTACAGATTTGTTAAAGAGGGCAGCAGTAAGCGCCTCTTCGTGCAAGGAACTCTCGAAAACGATGACTCCAAGCCCTTGAAGTCTAGCTTGAAGAAATCTACGCCCTCGCCCGTGGGGTCACCCATCACGACGAGTCTAAACCTCGCTTCTGTACCGAGAAGTCTTAGAGACAGTTTGACGAGACACGAGACAGTGTATGATGGAAATTATCCCGGATTGGAGAGGTCGAGCTATCGCTCAGGATCGTATCGAGAGGAAAGTTACAATGGGAGGATAATACACGACGGTAACCAGACGCATTTCGAGTATGACGGCGATAGCGCTCTGGCCGTGCCACTGTCGGCCGGTGGGCAAGGAGTATCGGAACTGCAGGCGATTCATACGAACAAGCGCATGTCGACCGAGGTCCTGGGCTCTTCCTTGGAGTCTACGAAGATCTCGAAGAAAGACGAGATGAGTGGGCAGCGACGCATCACGACCAGGATCGTGAGGAAAGTGACCACGTTGACCCGCGGTGAAGAGAAATCCTCGATGGAGGACGTCAGAGGACGAGAAGTACACAGATCAGCCGAGCACTACAGGCACGTGGAAACGGAATCGGCGTCTCCAAGGAAAGTAAAGGTAAAAGCGAATCAACCATATCGTAAACAATTTTACCGTAAATATTTCTTTCTATGTAGGAATATTGTAGTTGTAACAAGATATAGGTTGTAGGTACACCTGCTTTGTTATTTTGTCTTACAGAGGAATTCCTATTATAAAAGTTTAGTAAATATTCATAGGTTTGTATTCGTTAGTTACGTTACTTGTCCTTTTGGACTTACTAGAATATAAAAGAATTAAAAACATAATTCCTGAACAAAACTCCAGATTAGTTTTATTTTTATCTAATTTATTGCAGGCTTAAGTAGAAAATAGAAATAAAGTAATAAGATACAGGCTATTTACATAGCCGAGTAATCTTCAGAAACATAAAATCACCACCCTTAAGTCGGTGACGTTATCCCGACACTGATTCATCCTATATCATTTTCTCTTCTTAACTGTTCTATTAATATAGATGCTCCAATCCCTTTATCCAGTTAAGTATGACTAAGAATAAGTTGAGGCACTTGGAATATATTTAGCTTAACTCTTAAACGAGTTGCTTTAAAATACGGTTACTGCAGTTCACATTTATCATCCGTTTATATTCGTCCGGATTTTAGATGATTTATCTATCTTATTTATAATAAGTAGTATAGATTTTTTTTTGTTGATTTTCTTTGTCAATTTGAGTATTATTTAAAGAATTCTGATTACTAAAAAATAACATTTTAGTGCATTATGTTTTACTAGAGTGCAGAAAATTGCATTGAGAATTACCTTTAAGATAATAGAAGTAAAATTGTACAATTGATTGAGTTGAGTGACTACATTTCTAAACAATAACTTGCAACTGTCTTTGTTAAAGTAAATCTAAGATAAATCATCTTAGTAACCCACTTAAATGAACGACACAAATCAATTTGTAAAGAGTATTTATGTACCATTCGTGCACTATCCATTTTAGTATTCCTTTATTTATACTTCGTCTTGACCATCTGCTTATAAATGATAGTATTGTGTTTATCAGTTATGGTTGATTCGAATTGTATTCTATAGCGTATCTCTTATATAGTTTGTTGTGTAACAACTTTCGATTGATTTGTGGGCTTTAGTGTTTGTTTATCTTAGTACATATTCGTATGATTTATTTGTATAATGGCTTAGGTATTAGCTCCTTAATATAAAAAAGTTTTTTTTCACTTATCTAATATTATTACAAAGTTAAGTTAAAGTTAAATTTTGAAAGTTTTCTTAATCGTGCCTCGTAGTTTTGGTCGTTTAAAAATCAAACTGTATTCAACATATCGCTGTGGGTAAAACCAGATGCACAGCATTACTATATTTCTATGCAAATGCCCCATGTCCACCACTGCCAAATGACGTCATCGACATTTTTATAGATGTCATACGTCAGGACCACCACTTGAATGTGAATTAAGTAGCGTTGTGCCTTTAAAGAAGAAAAATATTGTAAGTAAATTGATTTTCAAAAACAGTAAAAACAGTTTCCAGCTTAACTTACTCAACAGAACTAACTTTTAAGTCGGTGGTAACTTCCTATAGGGCTGATACTACTGATATTTGACAATTCAAAAGTATTTAGGAACTAGTCAAGTAAAGAATGTTTCGATTTTTTGTTTGTGAGTAATTTTTATTTGTTGGTAATACAGACACGCACACACACTTTTCGACAACAACACACATTTTCAATATGATTTTTCAATTTACAAATATATAAATGATGGAACGAATGGGCTATTTACACAGTTATTTAATACATCATTAAAAATACAGTACATTTTTTATTTACAAATTTTTTATAGTATCGATGGATAATCATCGACTAGTTCTTTCTGTCACACATTGTCAGACATATATTAAAATAATAAAAACACCTCATATTCTACATATAAAACTATGTAAACTCAAGAGCTTTTTATAAGAAACACGATATTAGTTTGGTATTTAAAGTTTAAACAAACCCCTGTTGCGAATTTTGATGTAAGAGTAATGCCGACGCGATCAAATCGTGACTGGCGTGATCTTGTTGGTTATGGAACTAGGTATAGATAGGTACTTATTATAGTAGAAGATATTGTAATCATGTATTTAGGTATTAATAGGAATCTTTCTTAAGTAGTGTAATATCCAACTTTTATAGATATACATATTTAACAAAGTAGTTGAAAATGCGATAGACAATTGGGTTAAGTTTAAAAAGAACACTACTTGTTTGTTTCAAAAATATTGAAATAATTATTGCGAAAAATTTTTTTTTTAGAATTCTATAAAATATTTAACATAGTGGAATTTGAATTTGTTGTTCTTGGAAACCGTTCACGATCTCCAACCACTAAGACAGTACGTTTTCTAAATAAGTATTTAGCTTAGATTTGTTGCGAATATCAAACCTGCTATCTCCGACACAGTCCATTGCACTCTACATCAAAAACATTAGGTCTATCATAGAGTCTATCTATGAATAGAATGCACTCTAGAACTGTATTCAAGAACAATAGACAGGAAGACATTCTTTGAACGTTAAAGTTCAAATCTCAAAATAATCTGTGTAAAGCTGCTGCAATCCATTAGTGTTACGGACGGACGTTGTGATGTATTCTCTTATTTTATTTCTAACGCCATATATTATGTTATTTATTATTAAATGTCATTAAATTGCGGTCGTAAGCCTCTGCTCCTAAACGGGACGGTTGTGGGTTCGATTCCTATTTTATTTGATTTATTTTCACTTTCCTGCCCTATAGTAAGTAGACAAAGTCAGTCGTTGAGTTCCGCCACTCAACACGTAACTACATAATTTATTACTATTACTACTATTCATAATGATTACTATCATTATTACAGTACTAATGGTAGAGGCATAGAAATGCTTATACTTATCATAAAATTATTATACAAATTGCTTTTTAAATATATTATACCGATGTGGCGCACTGTGGGGCTCTATTATAAATGTATGGTAGGTATATCACGTGATTGTTGTGGGTTCGATCCTTATTCAACACGCATTATCACGAAAAACGGAGTGTCTTGGCACATGTTCTTTCTTTCTACCTCTCTGCTGCTCACGGGATAAAGCGTGAAACTTAAGAAAATACTAAATGTTTTGCTTTATAATTTCTCTTAATTACAAATTAATAGGAAGATGTTTATTCCAGATATAAGCTATTTGCGTGATCAATTGTTTGTAAGACATGCCATTTCACTGACCAACACACATTTATCTTCTTTACACGTTTTCATTTCACATAGATTTTTTACTTCATTATAATTGCAAAACTGGGTAAAACTGTTTGTTTTAGATGTTCGTCCGTACTGTGTACTTACCAGATTTGATTTTATAAATATTTTTTTAATGTTTTAAAATGTTATTTACACACTAGATTATAGAGGCATTCATGACATTATTAATTTTTCTTATCCACTTGCTACTTTTTCCTATATTTTCAAAAGTTGCACTAGATTTAGAAAATAATATATATTTTTTACACAGAGTATTGTCCTATAGTTTTGTTCCATATTTTATCAGAAACATGGAAAAAGAATAAATATCTAAAGGATACCTAAATAAATATACAACACATAGTAATATATTACCATTTGTGGAGCATTATGCATTATGCCTCATTTAATAAAGATTTATCATATTCATATTCATAGGAGCAAATAGTTCCGCACTCTGAGATCTCACGCGTCATCGAGATGATGATAATTGATGTGAAATTACATTGTACAGTACACTCGTATTGTGCGCCCGATGGTAGAATTGACATTAACTTTTTTGTGAGAAACCACTAGCTACCCTTTAGTAGGCAAGTTTTTTTTTCATACTTAGAGACGTTAATTAGAGGTTAATTGGTATTAGAGAGTTTTCATTTTATTGGGTAGTCAGTTGATCTATATAAATAAATATACGAATATAACTATTGTACGTTGAATTCGACATATACCGTGTACGCTAGTAGAGGCGCGGATGGAATTCTAGTAAGTTTTAAGTATTAATATTTTAAAACTTACTTTACTGCTACTGCTAATTGCTAATAAAAATAAAGAAATGAAACCTTAACAACATTTACAACACAATTTAAATAAAAGATAAATATATACCTAAGTAAAACTTCTTAAATTGAAATAAATTTATTTAGACTATAATCATGTGTGTGTGGTGCCTGGAAAACGGAGTGTCCTAACACTACGTACCTTCTGCTTAACATGCCATATACGGGATACAGCGTGAAATTAAAAACATCGTTCATTCGTACACTATTGCAAATATTTTATCAGATCTGAGTGATGTGAGATGATAACATGGTCCAGTGACCATTCTAATGTGTTACGACTAAACGACAAGAAAATTGATACTTGAGAAAGAATTTAGTTTTTTAAATTGTAGTAAGAGAAAATATGAAGAAAATCTTTTTTATAATAATTTTATTTCCGTTCAAGTTTCTTGTGTGTACAAGAACTATTTATGGAGTGGCCACCGTGGCGCAGTAGGACAGTATGTGACTGTAAGCACGATGGGGGTGGTTTGATTCCCATTTGGGGGAACCTGAACAACTACATATAAGTTAACCCAGAGGGTGGAGAATATTGACAATAGATTGTTGCATTCATGTATTACACGCGTGTAAATAAAGTGCTATTTAGAAATACTCATGCAATGTTTTACAAGGATAATTAGTGCTATACAGCTTACATTTTTTCTTATATTAAATTTCAATACGAGTTTTTCTTTTTATTTATACGAGTAAATATCTTGTATATAACTGAGTACATAATTGTGATTTTTTGCTGTTTGTTCGTCGTATGGTCGGTTCTCATTAGTATTGTAACCTTGCCATAAAGCTATATCTATGCTTTATATCGAAATTATACATTATATTTATATTTTACACATTCATTTTTCCTTGAACTTGGTACATTTACTAGAGACATTGTCTTTCTCTACTCTACTATGCCGAAGAAAGCGCGGAAGCTAAAAAAAACAACAAACACATTTCTCTATTCCCCCTATTTCTCTAAGTGGGCCTCGAACCCGCAACCATTCTAATAAGATTTTGGATATATCAAAATCTTACCACCTACATAAAAGTCAAGTAATAATCTCAAATAAAAATAATTTTTCTTATAATATCTTGTAATTCTATTCTCTTCGGTAGCCGTCATAAGTCACTCGGAGGAGTCGAGGCGGAGATGCGCGCCGTTGACCGCAATCGTTGAAATTTCGCACGTAGTTTTATATTGTACTGTTGTACCGTTTGTATTCAGCCTTTGTTGTCTATATCTGGATGCTATTAAGGCTCTTTCTTGGATTATATTTTTGAGATTTTACGTTTTTTTAATGGTTTTTTTAGTTCGGTTAATTTGATTTGGATTGAAACGAGAAGTCAGTTCGTTGGTTAGTTTTGGTTCGGACAGAAAGGAAGTAGGAGTAGAAGGAGTTGAAATTAACTTACTTAGTTCTTGGGAGTGGAGCGAAGTACTGATAAAATACAAAATTCTTTGTTGGTGGAATTACATCAACTTCTTTTTTTAAAGGAGTTCGTTCTAGAACCATCCGAGTATTACCCCCTCATTTCTCTTTCTCGGTGGAAATCGAATTTACCACTTTATTCTCTATTTTCCGCTTTAATTGATTGGCGGAAATCAACCCTGTGTTTTTATCAGCAAAGCGGAGAAATGAATCAAAATATTTATTTTACATAGACTTAGTTATATATCTCAAATTCAATTCAAATTCAAATAATTTTATTCAAAATAAGAAGTTACATGCTTCATTTTTTGAACGTCAAAATACTATAAATATCTATACTCTTGTTTCGATTATAAAGACATAAACCATACAAGTCTCGTCAAAAGAACAATATGGTAACAAAACATAATGATATAATAACATGTGACCTGCGGGAGACAGGAAGCGTGCAGGTGCGCCGGCGCAGAGCGACGCGCGACGCAGCCGTGCGTTGAAACTTACGTGCGCACTCGGTTTGGGGACAGATTGTAAATTATATTAGATTTGTTTTTTTTTGATATCCTAAAAATGCTTTGTAATAAGATATTTTTAGAATTTAATTTAATTAAAAATTAAAGTTTACTTTTTTATTTAAAACTAAATAATGGATTGCGATTATTGTAGTTATCTATTTTGATACAATATCCGAGTGTCGAGATCTTACAATAATTAAAATCAGCTTCATGCTGTATCCCGCACACAGCAGGGTAGGCAGAGGGAATCTAGTCTTAAGACACTCCGTTCGCCACTTTCCGCAGGAGTTCTGGAGGCATTGCGTGTTGAGTGGCGGAACTCAACGCCGCGTCTTGCCTCGACACCAGAGCGAAGAAATGAAAATATAAATATAAATCAATATTTCAGTTCCTCGAGTGGGGATCGAACCCACAACCAGTCTATTTTACAGTCACAATTTATGTTCCTGCGCCACGACTGGCCTCAATACAATAATATACTCAATAATATGTGACTAAAATTTAATTTACTAAAACACACACAAAAACATACATACACGTAGTTCTACTTTTAATTTTTTTATTAACTTATTCTATTACGTTAATACTGGTTAAGGAATGGCAAATTCTCTGTTCTAATATATTGTTATACATTTTTTAAAAAATTATGTATGTATATACATCAATCCACTACATGCTACTACATAGTATTGAAAGTGTTCCATCCTAATAACCTCGAAGGGGAAAGCAAAGGGCGCTCGTGAAAGTGATATACGATCTCCACTTGTCCGCTAATCGTCTAATCTCACCTGATATGCCTGTATAGTTGACGTGATGTGCGATGATGATCGCGTCGGGTTATTATCTTATATAGTACTAGAGGGCGCGCGCGGCTTCGCCCGCTTATTAGGAGTGAATTCTAAAAAAACCACGAAACACGTGTTCAATAAAATATTTTTAACAGTCTGAATTAAAATTTTTATAAAAATCGGTGGCAATTCAAAGATTTTTCCATATAAACTTTCAACCTCTTATTTGAACCCTTAGGGGGTGAATTCTTAAAAACCATGAAACACGTGTTCAATGAACTATTTTTAAGAGTCTGAATTTCAAATTTTATAAAAATCGGTACAGATTAAATTTTTTTTCCATACAAACTTTCAATCCCTATTTCATCCCCTTAGGGTTAAAATTTTTCTAATTCCCTTCTTAGTGGATGTCCAGAATATGAAAATAAACATCTGCCCAAATTTCACGTTTCTACCATCAGCGGTTACGGCTCTGCGTGCGTCTTACCTCAGTCAGTCAGCACAAGTCCTTTTATATATATAGATGTATTGGCATTTGTGTTGTTTGTGTGATCCTATAATGTTCTTGTAAGTAAATAAATAAGAATATATATCTTAAAAGAAAGCTAAAAAGAATTAAAAGTGCTCGGGCCTATACATTGTATGAGCTTAAATTCTAATGGTTTACTAGTAACCTCTAAAGAGTTCCAATATCCAGATCTTGGCTCCATCATGAGACCAGCTCGTTGATACCATAATATTGTATTGACAACTAGTCGAAGGATGCCATTATTACATAATGGAATTGATAAAGAGAAAATAATATTTTAAAGATACCAAATACAGAAAGTATTGATTTTCCTTTTGTCTGATGTTTTATGGCTGTTTCACGATTGCTCAACAAATATTTTGTTACTAATCAGTGAGGAAGTAAAATGAGCTTAAACAAGTTTTTACAAAAGTGCCAAGTTTCATATTGGGCTATTGCTGGAAATAAATAATAAACTATCAAAATTAACGGTGTGAGGAGTAGAAATGTAAATAAATAATAACTTGGTATTAGGTTAATGTCATTCTATTTTTATAGAATACATAAATTTCTGCATAGTAAATTAGTATTACTGCAGTCCGTTACAGGTCATAAAACCACCTGCTTTCTAAACTTTTTTTTTAAATATTTTATTTTTAACCGACTTCCATAAGGAGGTGGTTATCAATTCAGGCAAAAACGCGTTGAGTTCCGCCACTCATCACGCAATTCCTTCGGAGAACATTTTAATTATTCGAATCAATATCGACTTCATTCAAAAACTAGTGACGTATCACTTTGATCTGCACGTTGACTTTAAACTAATCAAGAAACGTATTAGGTAACAACTAACAAAATATTTAAAAAATGTAAGGATTATGATTATTATGAAACTGAATCCACGACCCTCTCTTACGCAACAACAGTTTAATTATTACATTACTTCACTGGCAATTTTATTTAAAAAAAAAACTCACGTATACATTTGAGTCACAAAACATTCTGTCTCTCCATACCGTTATGCTACTGTATATGGCGTTGTTCAGCTATATAAGGAATGCCTGCAAAATCTCGGGGCTTCCTAGAAACGCACTCGTCTTGCAGGTGCCTTATATGACTTTTAAATACAACATACGTTAAGGCTGTCGCCGTGCGTGGCTGATGTAGAAACTAACGGTTTTGTTAAAGTTCTATTTTGTAGAAAAAAATATTTAAATGTTTTTTTTGTGTAAATTTTGTAGTATTTTTTTTAGATTATAGTGTCGTGGGGTAGCAGAAATACGATTAGAAATAATATATAGGAATTGTCAGAGTGTAAATACACTTAGTCATCCGCTTTGCACAAGTTTTCAAGACATTGCATGTTGAGTGACGGAATTCAACACCGCGTTTTATCTTTTCAGAGTAAAAAAATAAAAATAATTGATTAATTTATGAATATCGAACCCCACAACCATCATTTACAGTCAGACGCTTGTTCACTGCGCCACGATGGCCGCAATTGCTACTTGATATTTAATTATAGAATGTTATAGAGTTTTTTTTCCTTAGTATCTCTATTAATCTTATTCACTTTAGACTAAGACTTCCTTTGGGATTGTCAATCTCATCCGGTGGACCGGTTAATAGTTGTTAAGTAGTAAAATTGTAAATGAAACCGAAACGAGTTATTTGACCGGATATAGATATGTTGCTGTTTCGTAGTCTCGTAAGTGTGTCCTGCCAGTTACCGTTTTAGTTTTTATATATTCTTTGTCAAAAAAATCATTAAATTACCTTATATTTAAGGTTTTATAAAGATAAAATATAAATTCTTTTGGTGGTGTGGCTTCTTCCTTATTTCATTAAATTACAATCGGCTTAGCAATTTTAGCAATTATAAGCATAGTGTTTATAAGCAATTTCTAAAGTTTTATTACATTATAGCCAAACTATACAATTTATGTACTTGTAGCCTATATGCTATTCTCATGTATTTACTATATTACTATTAAGTTTCATCTAAATCAGTTCAGCAGTTTTTGCGTGAAACTGGTACAAACAAACATACATTCTCACAAACATTTACATTTATAATAGTAGTTAAGGAAGTTTTCATCACATATTAATTATGATTACATACAAAATTACAACGACAAATAGTTATTTATTAAACACAGTTATTATAATATATATGTGGATATACTACTACATTAATATATAAATGTTTGTATTACCTCGATGAGCGAATGCCATGATGTCAATATTGTATGACTTCATCGTCCGAATTCTTAGAGGCATATTGAAATATGCGGTTTTTTATTCTGTTAGCATGTGACGCATGCTAAATACCTGTCATTACATGGTTCGCAGGTTCGATTAATTTTGTATGTTATATATTTGCTTAGTCTTTTTAGTTATATAAACTAGATTTTTCCTGCAGCTTCGGTCACATGTTCAAATAAAAATAACTAAGAATTGTGTGTTACATTGCTCCACTCTATTCCAGGTCGAAAAAACTCTCTTTCTTCTTCGAATTTATGGATAAATTACCATCGTATTTTAACGTATTAATAAAAAATATAACATATAACTGGAATTATTTTAGATAAATTATCTTTTATAAGTTTATTGAGAAGCAAAATATGCTACTATGTTACACCATGTTGAAATAATACTCTTAAGATTTTAACATTACTCTAAACCGTATTCGAACTCGCAACCATCCACGGCGACTCCGAGACATAATCAAGTACTATTAATGGCTCTATAGTCACGAAGTCCCTTTCGGAGCCATAACTTTACTCCCTAAGTAAACTAAACCGCTTTCTCCACAATGGACCCACGAAACCTCGTGGAGATATTACAATCGTGGCTTCTCAGTACATCTGATAGCTACACCACGATCTAATGAGACGTGGTGTGATCGAGTTCTTTGAAATTGTATTAAAAGTAAAAATAAATCAGCTTCACGCTGTATCCCACACACATCAGGGTAGGCAGAGGGAACTTAGTGTTAAAACACTCCGTTCTCCATTTACCGGCGAATTTTAAAGGCATTGCGTGTTGAGTGGCGGAACTCTACGCCGCGTTTTGCCTCGACACCAGAGCGAAGAAATGTAAATATAAATTTAAAAATTATTCATTAGCTAGTATATAGCTTTTTAACAATAGCTTCGTGGTCAAATGAAAATTAAATTAGTCGTTTCTTACAATATAATTTCCTGTGACTACTCATAAAAAGTAGTAGTGGTACTCTAGAAGTGTAGAGAAGTGAATTGTATAGTGAAGTGAAGTGTAGACTGAACTAATTTTCGTTGGTTATATTGAAAATAGGTCTTTTCTATCTAATATTCTATAAATTTTATTGCATTATTTCTCGTTTATAATATATATCTTTTTCTTTTATTGCCAAAATCCAAATGTGCGAAGATAATCGAAACTCGAAATATTATATTTGACACCGATAGCCTTTACCGTTTTAATACTGTTTTATTTCATTTATATACTTGAGAGTAAAATTAGTAAAGACTATTTTCATATTACATATTCTCATTTTATTAAGTATAATTAAAATTAAATTAAATTAGCTTCACGCTGTATCCCGCACACAGCAGGGTAGGCAGAGGGAACCTAGTGTTAAGACACTCTATTCCCCACTTTCTGCCGAATTCTGGAGGCACAGCGTGTTGAGTGGCATAACTCAACGCCGCGCTTTGCCTCGACACCAGAGCGAAGAAATAAATATAAATTTAAGTAAATATTTTATCTCTATTCTATAAGTATATATTGTTTTATAATAAAAATAATTCAAATATTTTGGCTGACTACACCATAAAAGTAAAATTTTATCACAATTTCGTTTAGTAAGTCACGTTTGTGAGTTTCCACGAGTCCACGAGTCGTCGCCCATTCGAAATACCAATTAAACGTACAAAGACGGTCAGATCGCCGTATGATTGTCGACGGTGCAGTGGGAAAGAGAAAAACCAATTGTTTTCACTATCTCGATCTCATCTGATAAAGAATAATTTATATGTTGACATATCAATGTCCTTTGTTGGGAAATTGAGAGGGTTATTGTTTATCTTGGCTTTTATTTTGTAATTAATGGACGTAAAGAAGAGAAAAATGAAGATATTAGTAAGGAATCACCATGTATTTCCTGTAATATGTTCATAAGGATTTACTAAATTAGAGCTAGTAAGATCTAATTAAATGCATAGACAAGAACCGCACCTGCTATTGCGGAGTATTTCATTAATATACGTATATACTGAGGCACTATTCTCGTATATAACATTTTGTAAAAGCGTAGTTAACTAATACTAAGTTTCCTCGCCTTATTCAGCAGGATAAGCTCAGCAATTCGGCAAACTTAAGTCATACTTCATACTAATATTATAAATGATAATATAAGTTCGTTTGTTTGTTACGCTTTTATGCCAAAACTCCTCAACTTTTGGTTACTCAAAGCTGCGTTTGAGTCTGTACCATATACATAAAAACATGAACGCTTTTCGTCGCCGGAACCGCGAGCCGATCGCTAGTAAAATATGAAATTTCTTAATAAGTAAATAATTCTATATAGACCGCTATCTGTCTGGCGCCTAATGTCTGCAAGATTCCTATTCTGGTAAATCGATAACCACTTTCAACGACTGTAGGCACATCGTTTAATGATATGATGATATCATAGTTTTTGATCACGAATGTTTTTTTTTCCTCTACGGTACTTAATCGCATATACCAGGATAGGCTAAGGGAATGTAGAATTGAGACACACCGTTCATCACTTTATACTAACCTATAAATAAATTATTTGAGGCCAGGCATGAAGCAGGGGCATTAGTGACTGTGAACATGGTACGATTGTGGATTCGATTCCCATTCGAGAAAATGAAATATTTATTTATTTTCATTTCTTCGTTCTGGTAAGGGTGGAAGACCGGCGCTGAGTTCTGCCACTGAAAACGCAATGCTTCCAGAATTTGGCGGAAAATGGCTAACAGAAGAGTCTTAATAGGAATGGAGTGTCTTAACACTAGGTCCCGAGGATACTTCTGCCTATCTTGCCATGTGCGGGATACAGCGTGTAGCTAAAAAAAATAATATTAGTTTCATGTTTTTACTTATTATCCTATGAGACGAGAAGGTTTAATCAAAAGCAATATTCACTTGTCATCGTTTTGGTCGAACTAATTTAAAAGTTGAAATAGAAAATTAAATGCGTTGATTGTTTGGGTGATTTGAAGTTGCTAGTTAAAATTTAATAAACTGACAGTGGTGAATTCGCCGTGGTGCAGTGGATAGTAGATGAAATGGTTGTGGGTTCAATCACTGTTGGAAAAAAATATTTATTTACTGAAGTAGTGTATATACATGTAAATGGTATATATAAATTCAGTACCTTATTGTATCTTGTCGTGGTACAATAAATAAAAACTACGAATATTTTTTATTCTAAATAATATTTATTATCTGTTACTTCTAAAAAATGTTATTTAAAAAAAAAAAACATTCAAAACCCTTCAATTACAGTAAATTATACACCAAAAGGTTTTTGTTAGTCGCATATTAAGTCATTTTGGTATTGACATTTTAATAGTTCAGTTTAAATGATTAACTTGTCAAATTCGAAGTTCTTATAACGTGAAATACATACCTAGGTGTGCTTTTTTAAAACGTATAAATGTTTAGTACGTTTATGAGGCCAGTCGTGTCGCAGGGGCACAACGATTGAGTGTAAAATCGACTGGTTGTGGGTTCGATCCGCGCTCGAGGAAATGAAATATTTAGTTACATTTATGATGTTGAGTTCCGCCGCTCAACACGCAATGCTTCCAGAACTCGGCGGAAAATGGCGAACGAAGTATCTTAGCACTAGGTTTCATCTGCCTTCCCTGCTGTGTGCGGGATACAGCGTGAAGCTGATGGCGTTCAAAAACAGAGTGAATAGGTATTTGTTAGGCAATCGTGTATCACCCTAGACCGTATCTAGGCTTATATCAAGCTTGATGAGGTCAAACGCAAGTTTATTTCAGTTGAAAAAAGGTTATCTCCGTCGGAGAGATGAGAGATGCGAGAGTCGCATAGAGCTAAAAAATGTAATTTTTACAATTGCTGTTAGAAACATTTAAAAATATATATATATATATAAAAAATCTTGAATGTAGCGAGCATATTTTGTATGGAATGTTAATATGTTTATTAACCCTATCTGTGAGTGTGTACGTTCTGCTTTCGGCTGTATTGAAGCACGGTATAATTACTATTATTACGTATTACGTGTACGTTTTTGTACGAATATTTTTTTAAGTGTTACGGTATGTACCGTACCGTACCTGTAACGAGTTATACATGATAGGCAGAGAGAGCGTTAAGACACTCTGTTTTCTATTTTCCGTCCCCCAGTTCTCTGTTGAGAGGTGAAACGCCGCGTTTTGTGTTCTCAAAGTGAAGAAATAAATATAATTCATTCTCCCAGGTGAATTGTGTGGATTGTGAATTTACAACTATCGCGTTTATAGTTAAACAGTCTCTCACTGCGTTACTATCGCAAATAATCATGTTACGTTCATCGAAATATCGTGTCACATAACAGGGGCACTAGCCTACGACTAAGTTAGGAATCGAACCCTAAATTCGGATAAAGAAATGTCTTCAGGTTTAAGGTTTTAACGAAAATATCTTAATGGGAACGGAGCGTCTTACCACTAGATTCCCAGGAACGGGACACAGTGTGAAGCTAAATAAAAAGAAATACAACTCATCAAGATATTAATCTCGTATAGATTATATCATACAAATGAGAATAGACTCCCGCTGTATAATTTGTTACAAGATTAGTGCAAAAAGTTTAATAGTTACAAACAAAAAAGGATGTCCGATCCATATTTCACGACCCGACGTTGTTTCTACCTATTGTCACGACTTCGCAAAGTAGTTTGTTCGAATATTCAAAGGATTTTGATCTTTATCTGCTTGTAAGTTTGGAGTGGAATAATTGAAATTGCTAAAGCAAGACGGTTTTCGAAGGTTTATGTAATTTTTATTAATAAAACAATGATAGCGGTGCATTTGGTGATTTGACAACAAACCAAGATTTTTGGTGGATTATTTTAAGTTCATATAACTTGTCTTTACTTTTGTTTTTTGTGTTATACATTTTTAGTTATGTGCTTATGAGATTTTCAGAAAATAATTTTCAGAAATATTTAAGAACATATATTTCTTGCATATACAAAGTTCAATTCAAAAGTGGATGTGTTATGAAAATTTTAATTTTAACTTATCAATGACCTTAAACAAAACTCGTAATAAAAGTGGAGCAAGTTAGAACTAAGCAAAGGCCCTGGCGCTCCGGCGATGACATCATTGATTATTGCTTTGGCTGTTCGCCCACGCACGCTACCTATAGATAGATAAACCTTATAACGCATATATTTGCTAAGAATATCGCATCTTTTCTTAAAATATCGAAAACGTTCTTTCTTTTTCTGGCTGTTTTGAGCGTTATTTTGTTACTTACTAGGATAGACAAAAGAAATCGAGGATACGGACACATAGGTATGTGTGGATACGGACACATAGGTATGACACATAGGTATGTGTCCGTATCCTTCCTTCTTACACAGATAACATAGGGACAAAAAAAATGTTTCTTTGCTTTCCCCGCTAATTTGAAATTTATCTTTTTTTATAACTTGACGCTGAATATACATATAAGGACAGGCAGGGAGATCCTGCGAACACTATTGTTGAAACACTCCGTTCCCAATAAAAGACTTCCGTTGTCCATTTTCCGTCAATTTTTTTTTACCAGAGCGAGGAATATATGATTTGGAGGAATATTTCATTCCCCCAAATGGGAATCGAATTAACAACTTCTTTATTTTATTTACTAAAAGTTAGTTTTCAAAGTGTAATCAAAGTTATTTAGGTTATGCTTAAACGAAATATTTGATTGATGACAGTAGGTCATGGGGATCGTACCGCTTGGCACTAAATTAATCCCTTTTTTACTCTACTTTTATTAATTTACAATAATAATCAGTTTCACGCTGTATTCCGAACACAACAGGATAGGCAGAGGGAACCTAGTGTTAAGACACTCCATTCCCCACTTACCAGTTTAGTGGCGGAACTCAACGCCACGATTTGACTCGACACCAAAGCGAAGAAATGGAAATATAAATTTAAATAAATATTTTATTAGAATACTAATAAATTGTATACTTTATTCTGTCATGTTTTTTGTATAGGATTTGTTAGTTATTTTAAACAATTCTAGACTTACATATTATTCATCTTCATAATATAATGTGCATAATATATTGCAGCTTAAAATATAGGGACGTATCATCTCACAAGATATTTCTAATATCCTTTTTTGAGATATATTCCGGATTTTTTTCTTTTTTTTTTCCTTAAAAAATATCCGATATACATTTGTTCTAGAATTTTAACTTAGTGCTATTACTAACTTACTTATGTAAAAATTCAAAGAAAAATAGGAAAGTAGAAATTATACAATCGACACTTTCTTGGACTATTCTTTGTCTTATGAAGCATGAACGTTACTTTCGTTCGCTCGACTAAGGAATATCTCGTGATTGATCTAGATTAGTGATGTCTCTTCTTTTTAATTAATGGAAATTATAATAACTTAATTATAGAAATAATTAATAAAGAAATGGTGTTTTTATTTGTTGTATTGTTATTTTGTGCTTTTCTTAGGAATATTTAAAAAAATTAAGACCTAAAATATATATATGGTTTGTTAAATACCACCTAGGATGAATAAATTTAGCATATCATATAAGAGGCGCGTTTTTTTAATTTATTTCAATAACAATTTAAAGATATTATCAATATTGATATAAAAAATAGTTTTTGTATATCTCTTTGAGACCACCTGCGTGCTTTTTCAAATGATCCATTTACCTATTATGCTGTGAGTACTGTAAATCAGCCAGTCAGCCATCACACGAAGGACTAGTGCTCAGTAGAACAGTTTTTGACTATAAATGTGATAGTTGTGGTTTCAATCCTTATGCGGACAAATAATATGAATTATTTCCATTTCTCCGCTTTGGTACACAAAACGCGACGTTGAGTTCCGCCACTCAATTACTATGACTGAAAAAATTGGACGACGCATAAGGAGCGTCGTTTAATTTTTTTAAATATTTTTTTTATTATTTATGTTCGAGAAATGTTAGATGGGAATATTTTTAGCTATTCTAGGAAATTGAAGCGATAGACGCAATGGTCCATGACCAACTTATACAATCTTGTTGATATAACTTCTTATAAAATTGATTTTAGCTACGTAACTGTCATCCAAATTTCTTTTAACCTTTTTCATTGTCAGTTCTTGTTTTTCCTTATCTATTTTTTCATGTATTTATTCCAGTTGAGATCTAAATGTATAAAAAGAAAAATAGACGCTTAAATTTATTAAGGTTATTTTAAAAACATTGTTCGGAAAAAGAGTCCGTACTTTATATGTACTATCCTTACTGGAATAAAAAAAATCAATATGTCAAATATGAGGGGGGCTCACGCACTCTAGGGTCTGTACCAATTTTAGAGCACTTATAAAAATTTACTTTTTTAATTTGAGGCCGGTCGTGTCGCAGCAGCACAAAGCGTGCCTGTAAAATCGACTGGTTGTGGCTTCGATCCCCGCTTGAGGAAATGAAATATTTATTTTCATTTCTTCGCTATGGTGTCAAAGCAAAGCGCAGCGTTGAGTTCCGCCACTCAACACGCGATGCCTCGAAACTCGGCGGAAATTGGGGAACGGTGTATCTTAACACTAGGTTCCCTGTGCCTACTCTGTTGTGTGCGGGATACAGCGTGAAGCTGTTTTTTTTATTTACACAAATTTACAAACATTAATTTGCAATCACTTAATTTAGAATAAATGTAAATTTAAGAACAAATTACTAAATTAATTACCTCATAGCATAATTGCTTTTGCTTTGTTTTCTTTAATAGCAATCCAGCATATAATTAAAGCGGACAGGACATTAATGCGATAATTATATAGAAGATACGAAGATTAATATACGCATAGACAGCATAATGCCCTTTAATATTACCGTTTATGTCTATGGAACACATTAAATAATTTTATTGAAGCATTCAATTTCAATTAATTGATTCATTCTGTTTTGTGGCATATTTATTATAATTGGCATATACTCAACACGCTCTGCCTCCAGAATTCGGCGGAAAGTGGATAGCAGAGTGTCTTAACACTGGGCTCCTTGGATATCCTGCTAAATGCGGGATACAGCGTGAAACTGAAAAAAAAAATGGCATATAAATTTATATGAATGAATGCTTATATAGGTGAGAGTGTTAAATTACGCTGCAATATACTATTGATGTTTTAAAGGTACAGTAGTATGCATATTGCACTTTTATGTATATCTATCCTTTTTTTTATTATACTCTTTTTATAGTGAAAGGTTGAATATATCTATGAAATCAGTTAAACATTACATCTACAATTCTACATACATTATGTATTAAATGACGTAAAAAGTATATATTATTCTTAAAAGATAATATAATAAGGTTAAATTTGAACTCACAACCATTTCGTTTAATAAAGTAATATTTGAACATATCCAAACTGCGTTGTCTTTTGTATATTAAATTGACACATGTTTGTGACTAGTAAGTGCTTAGATGTCACTTCCTCATGCTTTAGTTAAATTTGTAGTTGGATGTGGTCCAAGAGCTAGTATTTAGGATATTATTTAGAATCTACACTATCGATATTTGTATTATATTTCACAAAATCTAAAACTCTTAATTTGTTGCTTGCGGATGTGACTTAGTTAAACATTTTGCTTTGTGTGTTTTTGTAATAGTTAAACTTTTATTTTTCTTATGTTTTCTGTAACGCTGCTCCGTTCTTCTATATATTTTATAACTATACATTAAATTAAAAAAATAGCTTTGTCGGCAGTTTCGTCTCGTCTCACCGTAAACGGGACAATTGTGGGTTCGATTCCCACTCAGAGAAAATCAATTATTCTGTTAATAATACAGCGCGGTGTACAGTACCGCTGCTCAACATCATTTTATTCATTGGGCGGTGCGTAAGGAACAGACATCATTCCACAGGAATTATGTCTACCGTGCTATATTCGGGATACGTGTAAAGCATAAAAAAGAAAAAAAACATAGCCATTGTTTTTGTTTGTAATATATCTAACAGCAACGAGATTTTTCTGAATACGGCTGCCATGGCAAAAAAATACATTTACAGTAATATGGCATACCTAAACAAAATGTAGAAAAATTAAAAAAAAATATCAATACTATTACCAAATCGTTTGTTTCCGCTTTCCTTTTGTCAAATGTTTCTAACGGATGCAGTTTTAGTTTCGACCGATATTTCACAGACAGATATCCAGGCCGGGCATATTTTGATCTGTGATTCACAGTTAGTCGACAAAGATAGGGCGTCACTTGAAGCGATCTCTCTTTGGGTTGCTTTTCTTAATTGCTAGAAACATAGTAATTGTATGTAGATTCTTTTTTTTATTCTAAATGTATTTACTTTTATTTTCAGCTTTGCGGTGTCTATGAATTATAATATTTTTTTTTGTTTTCCACACTGAGGACAGAAAAATACTTTTAGCCGTCCACCGCCACCACCACTGATTTCCGGTTCCGGGCTTAGTTAAAACTACATTCTTGAAATTTCAATCTTATTCAATATATTTTACTGTATATTTTCATACAATACTAACTATCGTGTTAACCCACCAATGTCCATCAGCGCTGTAACGAGACACCTTAATTGGCATCTTTCTCAGACGGTATCTCCTTAACTAATACGTATTGTTTATATGTAAATCGTTCGATGGAGCTGTTACTCTATAGAGTATTGGCATGTAATTGTTGTATGAGAATCGTAAGTGTAGTGTATCACAAGAATGGTCCGAGACCTTTTTTGTTCAGAGTTCAATCGAAGAGCGTGAGATAGTTCGTTTAAATTTAACTGCTTGTAGCTTGGTTGGGACTGGTAATTGATTATTTTTTCTCATTTTTTTCTATCAGGAAGCTATAACTTATGTAGAGAAAAAATACTTTAAAGTCCTATTTTTGATTGTACATTTTTATGACCCTTAGCTAGTAGGAAAAAAAGTAAAAAGCTATATATATAAAAGTCACTTTATGCTTTGGATAAAACAACTTATTACCGTAACCTATCTTATCATATTCTTACGAAAATTACTTATTTGAAGAATGTTGTTACTGACCCATTATGGTAATAATATTATCAATAACTAAAAGTTTATCTTTCTTTCCAGATATCAGACATAGTAGTAGGCCAAGAGCCAAACGTAACTGCCCGCGAAGCCCTCCTCAGCTGGGCGAGACGTTCCACAGCCAAGTATCCAGGGGTCAGGGTGTCTGACTTCACATCCTCGTGGCGAGACGGACTCGCCTTCAACGCGCTCATACATAGAAACCGTCCTGATTTGATAGACTGGCGTAATATTAGGTAAGATAAAGGTTTTGTTTGTGTTAAAATAAGATTTTTGGTAGTTATCTTAGTTTAGAAAAGCTTAAAAACAATTAAGTTATATAGATTTTTTTATTTAAATCTTATATCTACAGAATCGAATCATTAAATTTATATATTTATTCTTTAAAACTAAGATTATGTCTAAATTAGTTCTTATAATCTATACATTAATGTCATCTTATTTAGTAAATATATTATCAACTGCCTTTATTTTTTTTCTTAATATTTCAAGGCTTGTTTTTAATTTGTTTTTAAAGAATATTTATGAAAATAATGTATACAATAATTCCAGTAGGTTCCTACTACAATGTACGATACATTGTAAAACTATTAAAATATGGTTTACTTATACATATGTGCCGCTTCTTGGTAGTATGTTATTATAATGTCAAATTAAGATAATTTTTAATGATTGAAAACTATTTTATTTTTCTTCGAAGTTTGCGTGGCGTCACTTTCGCCATGAAGGTTTTTTATACAGAAGATTTTTTTAAGTGACTATTTCCAAATATCCGTATTTTAATATAAAAAAAGCATAAAATTTTGACTGTACTGGTTGTTGTGGGTTCAATTCCCACCTAGTAATTATTTTCTTTTTCACTCTCTGGTAACAAAAAAACGCGGTGTTGAGTTCCGTCACTTACCGCGCTATATCTTAAAATTTGAGCGGGAAGTGGAGAACAGAGTGTGCTAACTCTAGGTTCCCTCTGCCTACCCTGCTATAGGCGGGATAAAGCGTGATGCTGATAAAATAAAATGGTTAGATGATAAAAATATATTGTATCAAATTTATTTTAGAGGCCGGTCGTGGCGCAGCGGCACGAGGTGTGACTGCAAAACCGACTGGTTGTGGGTTCGATCCCGACTCGAGGAGATGAAATATTTACTTAAATTTATATTTCCATTTCTTCGCTCTGGTATCGAGGTTAAGCGCGGTGTTGAGTTCTGCCACTCAACACGCAATGCCTCCAGAATTCGGCAGAAAGTGGGGAACGGAGTGTCTTAACACTAGGTTCAATCTGCCTACCCTGCTGTGTGCGGGATACAGCGTGAAGCTAATTTAATTTAATTTTATCAAATTTATAATATTAAATATTGTTTTACAGATCAAGACAGGTTCGCGAGCGCTTAGAGACAGCTTTCCACGTGGTCGAAAAGGAGTATGGAGTCACTAGGTTATTGGACCCTGAAGGTTGGTCACCATTATTATATATTAGTTCATATTTTTGGATTTTTTTATGTACATTGAATGATTGTCAACTGTTAAATTTATATACAACTTTGACAAGAAAATTTTGCAAATATGGAGATTTCCTCGCTCTGGTACACCAACAGCGAAGTTGAGTTCCGCTACTCAATTCAACTTTACAACTACGGTTTTCGAAAATGCTACGTTTCATGTCGTCTTAAGTCATAAATACAACAATAAATAAAAAAAATCTGTGGCCTGTCTCTTTTACTTTCTACCATATATTGATATGCCATTTTATATCTTCTCGTTAAAAACATCCAAAAATACTTTTACTGATACCTTTTAGCCAATATACACAAAAATGCAGTTTATACTTTCATTTTTCATTAATGAAATTGCAATAGGCCGGTGAATGGGCTTGTCGTGGCTCAGCACAGCAAATGCGGCGGTTGTGGATTCGATTATAATTTTAGGGAATGAACTATTTTCTCGCTTTGGTAACAAAATAACGTCTCGTCTCGTCAAAGATAACGATAGTCAACACGCAATGTCAGGAAAAATTGGTCCTGCGTAAGGAACTGGAACCTAGTGTCTTCACACTAGGCCTTCATACTAGGTTCCCTCTGCTTACAAGAATATCGATGAAATTTCGTATAGAAATAACTCCTCTCAATTCCCACAGAGTAATGCCCGTTCCGCGTTTAAGACGCTTTGTTTAGCTAACGTATCGGGTACGCGGGTATTATAGAGATTTATAACGCGTGACCGACGGACGGACAGTTCTATTGGAGGTTTTATATCATTAGCTTAGTTTTTTTTCTGGATGGTAATGTAATCTGTATCTTAATGTTAATCTCGTTTTTTTTTGTTGTTTAGTTATTTATTTGGATACAGAATTTGTGGTGGTAATTTTATTGTTTGTTTGGATAGTTTTTGTTTTTTTTTTAACAAAATTATTTAAATAAAAATATTTAAAATATTTTTTGAGGCATAATTAGATAGAACCTTGCGTTACGTTACTTACGTATCTTCCATATTTTTCACGGAGCTCACCGCCGCGTTCTTATAACCAGAGATAGGAAATGAAAATTCTCTTAAGTGGGTACTGAGCCTACAAACGTTAAGTTTAAAGGCAGACGCTTTGCCGCTGCATCACGAAGGTCTATCTACATTTTACTGATACGTTTTATATATTTATATGATTTTGATATAATATAATATTCTAATATAATTATTAATTAAACTGTTCAGGACCATTTAGCATCAGAACCGATTGCACCTGATTCTATTCAATTGTTACAGTCAGTCAGGTCACAGACACTGTATGGTTTACGATTCATTGTTCGCCAGGTTATAGACGTGTGATGTCAGTCATGTATTTGGGACGTGCCAATTATTTTGTATTGATATTTTATTGATAGTTTTGTTTGTGTTATTTAGTTTTATTGGTTTGTGTAAAATGTGTCAGTTTTTATACTGTGTTTTTGAGAACGCATTTAAGATGTTTTTGTAATTCTTTAATTATTATATTATTTACTTAAAATAAATATTATAAGTTTGAGATTCGAACTCACCGCCAATGGATGTAATGTCCTCGTTTAGATATTGGAAGTCCTCCTAATTTTTTGAGTTTTTCTATTACAAATACGATGCCATAGGCTAACAAAAACTTAGAAATAATAGGTACAATTTATTACATTAGACTTTAAAAAGGAAAACTGTAGCTTCTTTAACCTATGACCTCTCCCGCCGTAGTAAAATGTTTTTTTTTTTTAAATAAACCGTAGTTTCTGAGATTGACATGACCAGCCATACTCTCTAGCTTTATAATATCAATTTGTATAGAAAGGATAAATGGATTTGAACCCCACACACCTTAAAGTCAGACAAAATGTTATCACATTTGTGTATATATAATACGGCGTAGCGTAACTCGTATAATAATTTACTTTAGCGTAGTTAGCGTAAATAATCGCAGCAAGACTGCATGCGATAAGAGAAATAGAATCGTAATCGTTGCAATTTTCATTCAATTCTTGTTATTATAATTTTTTTTTATTTTTATTTCTAGGTTTTATGTTGAGGTCATGGTGGCAACACAATGGTTGACCTCGCGCTTCGTGTGCAATTTTTTTTTTGAAAAAAAAATGTTTTAAGTTTTTGTTTGTTGTAGAGATGGGTTGAGAAAATAGTTAATTTGATTTAATTTCCATATGATTAATATATTTTTATATTATTTAAGACATCAAGTGGACGTTAGGTTTTGTCTTTTGTTTTGGTAGAGAAAAAATGATGTACATATTATGTATGCGATAGTCGACAAAATTTTGGTACTTTTCCGAATAAAATAAACCTAAATATTTAATTGAACTAATGATATTACAATAATAACTTACTGTCGACCACTGGTATTAATATAAACATTTTCCCCCAGATGTCGACACCCACGAGCCCGACGAGAAATCACTCATCACGTACATCTCATCCCTATACGAAACGTTCCCGGAGCCGCCCGCGGTGCACCCGCTGTTCGACGCGGAGTCCCAGCGCCGCGCCGCCGCCTACACCGAGCAGGCGGCGCAGCACCGCGCCTGGCTGCACGAGAAGTGCTCGCTTATGCAGGTGCGTTGTACGGTGTTATGGAGGGTGTTGGTTGGTTGAAGGATGATAGGAAGTCATTGTAGTTAGACAGCTTTTGACTGTTGGTGGGACTACTTCTAACTGTACACGCAATGGTTGTAGGTTCGATTCCTTCTCGAGAGAATGAATTGTTGATATTTCACTCTCCGGCACGACATAGACACGCAATGTCCCAAATTCAAACGGAAAGTGGAAACGAAGTATCTTAATACTAGGTACTCTCTGCCTATACTGCTATGTACGAGATAAAGCGTGAAGCTGAACAAAAATGGATATTATCGTGGTGATGCATTTTACTTGAGTTTGAACCCACAATTATTACGTTCTGTCGTACATATCCTAATTGAGCCAAAGGTATATTCATTATACATTTAATATAATATTACGTTATTTTTATATTTGTCAGGACCGTGCCTTCCCGTCAACTTTGATCGAAATGAAAAAGTTGCTTAGCGAGAGCACGCGATTCCGCACCGAGGAGGTGCCTCTGCGACAGCGCGAGAAACAGAAGCTGTTTTATCAGTACCGGGAATTAGAGGTACAAATCATTATATATGTTTCATATACGTACAATGATAATTATTGTATTATTATTATTAGTTTATTGTATATAAAATTATTAAAATATTAGATTAACTTAGAGCTTGTGTTAAAATTGGAAAATATTCAGATATTGCTAAATATAGCGGAAAAAGTAATAATAAATGCCAGTCATTCGATAAATATCTTTTCTCTACATATACAACAATGTAGTAGAACATAAACGATTCTTTTTTTAGATTTTATATTTATAAATACTTACGTTTAAAACGATTTTTAATAAAACATATTTATAATTATGTTAGCTAATATTAAAATATAGTGAAGTGATCAATGTTTTATGTTCCAGTCATATTTTTATTATAATATAATATTTTTTTAAATAATATATTTTTTCCACACAGAAATACTTCGAATCAGTTGGCGAGATCGAAGTGGAACCGACACTACGCCCTGAAGCGTTAGAACAGGCGTGGTCCAGACTTTTGATGGCGGCGCAGGAGAGGGAACGAGATCTCTCTGACGAAATACGACGACTTGAACGTTTACAGCGGTTGGCCGAGAAGTTACATAGGTATGCTTATTTTTGAATTGTTAAATGGCACTACGCCGCGCGTGGTATTAGTACCAGAACAAGGAAATTAAAATATGAAATAATTTATTACCCCGACTGGGAATCAAACCCTAACGTGTAGAAATGTGTTAAAGGTGTAAATTCATTCATCCTAAATAGTGTACAATACCTAACCAATCACAGTTTTCTATACAACATATCGTAGCAGACTACACCCCCTAAATACATCGCCAACTATAGTTTACTACACGACCCCACCTTTTTTTACCAACAGGGACATAAAGCAAACAGAAAACGGTCTCGACAACGTAGAACGTCACATCGAAAATGAGCTACGTCGCGTTGAGCGCGGCGTCCACCCCGCAGAAGCTAAAATGGCCGCTGAGCAAATTGAACAGGAATTACGAAGCATGGAAAGCACTATACAAGAGATGTTCCAGGATTCTCATGCCTTAAGGGAGGGAAGGTATCCGCAAGCTAGCGATTTGCATAGACGGTAAGTTTGTTTTTATATTTAGAGCTTTTTTTTTTGGTGGAGGGAGAAGTGTTTTTTGAGACACCAGATTTTTTGTCTATTCGGCTAATTGGGAAGTGAAAACATATTTTCATCTTACAATTTCATAGTATCATAAAAATTTTAAAGATTATGAATTTAAAAATAATAATATGGAGAACGAGGTGTCTAAATAATAAATTTTTCATATCTCCCCTGTTGTAATCAAAATTAAAATATTCTTTATTCCATTAAGCCTTTATAAGCACTTTTGAATCGTTAAGTTATATAAAAGTGTCAGTAGTGTCAGTCCTGCAGGAATATGACCCTGCTTCGAAGCAGTACTACTGAATAGAGTAGAATAGAGATAGAGTAGAATATTTAGTAATAATACAAAGTAATATTGACCAATCCATACATATTCCAGAGTACAACAACTCCACGACCGTTGGCTCAACGCGCGTCAATCGTTCACGGGACGCCTTGTACCGAGGTTGTCATCAGTTCGAATGCCGGTGCAACAAACTACAGTACGAAGGGAAACACGCACTGTCTTAGAGACGAGGGTCCACGACGCCGACCCCAAGTTCCAGCAGTTGCATGAAGCTGTTAAATGGTGTAAGGAAAAATTGGTAAGTTTTAAAGAATTAAGAAAGTGCTATACAAATTGTTATTATTTTAAGATTTTTTAGATTGGGGTGTTCAGAATTTATGAATATGAAAGAAAGAAACGAGTAGTAAAAATGTATAGGGACTTAATTTTTTTTTCAATGATAAAGAAAATTCATATTTTTAAGTAACAACTAACCATACAAATCTGTTCTACATGATTCCATAAGAGTTACAAATTTTCTAATCATAGGTTACGTTTTTTTTCTTTAGCTTCGAATTTTAATGTGTTAAATCACATTTTAATGTGTTAAACCAAGAGTTTTATCAAACATATATATTTTAAATTAAATGATTTAAAATAACGAAACTATAAGGATTTTATTAGAATATTAAGTTTTACTTTATTGATTTATTATTATTAAAATTGTTATAATCTTATTAATAATTTCTTGTAGAAAAAGCTTCACGAAGCCGACTACGGGTCAGACCTGCCATCTGTGCAGCACGAGTTAGACAAACACCAGCGGGAACACAAACAAATTGATCAATTCCATTCTAAGGTATCATTTTCTACATATTTATAGTCCATAATAGTAAAAGTATAAATATTTTGTCTTGCTGTAATATTTTATATAAAATATAGGCCAGTTGTGGGTTTGATTCAGACTAGGAGGAAATGATATATTTTATATTTTCATTTTCTCCCTCCCTCTGGTGGAAATTGGGGGCGGAAGTGTCTCGATGAGCACGGAGTGTCTTAACTCTAAGTTGGCAGATTCCGCCTGCCTACTCTGCTATGTATAGGATTCAGCGCGAAGATTTAAAAAATACGTGTATTAAAGATATTTTTTTTTATTGTTATTAGGTGGAACAGTGCGTCTTGAACCGATCAAACTTCAGTGGCGAGGAGCTAAATCTGTACAACCAACATTTAAGTCAGCTGCAGAAACTGTACGCTGAACTGTTATCTTCTAGTACTAAACGGTGAGTATTTTTTTTTAATCTTTATTTTATATAAATAGATTTTTTTAAGTTAGTGAATAGAATTTGATATTAAATAATTTTATTAATTTTATTTGAAATAAACACTTTCTTTAACGCTTTGATAAAATAAAGTATGGCATTGGATTGCGTCACTTAATACGTAATGTCTCAATATCTGAGGAGGACGGACGGTCCGGTTTCACAAGGATCTCCCTACTGACTATATTATCAAATGTATGGTAGTGTGTGTAAAATTTTTATTTATTGATTTAAAGTACTTTTCAAGCATTATTATTGAAAAATATTAGCGTTCCGCACTTCTCCTACTATTTCATTCCTGCGTCCGCGCAATTTTCGTAAAATTTTCGTTAAAAGGCGTCCAAAGTTTTTGCTTCACATATTAGTATATAGATTTACTTAACATTATTAACAAAACTTTAATCTTTTCACAGAATTTCAGAATTAGATGCATTACAAGAATTCCTCCAATCGGCCACGGCTGAACTCAACTGGTTAAATGAAAAAGAACAAATAGAACTGTCTAGAGATTGGGCAGACCCACATATTAACTTACCGGCAATACAACATTATTATGAGGTAAGGAAGTAACAGTAAAAAAATCATCAATCATCATTAAAATATATACACAATATTACTTTGGTGTATTTCACATACATAGTATGACTAAGGATATTTTTTTTTACTTATTTAGAAAGTTACCTAAGTGAGGAATAAACTTCAAAAAATGTTAAAAATATTTTTTTTATTGAAAAATTTTGGTCAAATTCAATAAATACTTTTTTATCTGTGATTATCCAAATTATTTACTTATCTGTAGTTTGATTTGAATTATGAAAAACGAAAATATTAGAATTGCATATAATAATTTGAAAGTAGTTTTTTTTAAATAATTCAAAATAGTGAAAAACTAAAATAATAATTATATGTACATTATTGTAAATAACATCTATATCATCACTATTAAAATCCATTTTCCACCGACCATTGTTACCAAAATCCACATTTTTACTTTTATTTACATTTTTTGTGCAAGCATTCATTTGGAGACGATAGAGAGGTTTGTTTTACACCATTTCATTTATTTGTACTTTTTTGCTTTGCATTTTGCCTTTATCTTTTGGCTTATAAAGCTATGAAAATCTTAAGTTTTAGCTAAAAAAAATAAATCAACTATATACACCATCTTAGTGCAAAATGCATGATGCACTATTTCAAAGTATATATTGAGTAAGATGTATGTAATAAATTATATATTTTTCTCTCCGCCTTACTTCACAAAACAATGCGTTCAATAACTTGATGAAGGATCATTCTGTATTAAAATGTATATAATCTTGCTTTGTAAAAAAAATAAAAGGCGAAAATATAAAATGTTTCGCTTATGTTTCGATTTAACTAAACATAATAATTGCTTAATAATTATTACACAAAAACACTCACAGCGCTATTTCTTAATTATTACATATTTTTCGATATATCCATTGATTGTTTTAATTTAAACCTTATTTCTATACTAATAGAGTTTGTACTTCTAGCAACTGATGTCTTCGTTGGAAAAAAGGGAATTACAATTCAGTAATGTGATCGATCGCGGGGAAGCTCTCATCGCTCAACATCATCCCGCTATGAAGACTATTGAAGCGCATTTGCAGGTTGGATTTTGGACTTTATTGCCTAGAAGTTTAAGCTTAGATTTGATTGTGTGTTTTAACTCTAGGTTCCCTCGGCGTATTTTACGACATGTAAGATATAGCGTGAAGTTAAAAAATATATAAGTGTACAAATAGTCGCTAAGTTCTATAATTTTATAAGCCTAGTTTTAATTAATTAAAAAAAAGTTATTTTATACTCGTATGATGCGAAAAATATACAAAAGTGCTATGTTTTGGATTAATTTTACAAGAATGTTAGGCTCTATACTTAGTTCTCTTTATAGAAGCTATACTACTAAAAATAAACTTAAAATTTAGTAAGAAAATTCATATATAAATTTATTTTTTCTTTAGGTGATGCAATCTCAATGGGCATGGGTTCTCCAGCTTACATTATGTTTGGAAACTCATTTGAAGCACACCACTCAATATCATAACTTCTTCGAACAAGTCAAAGAAGCCGAGAAGTGGATACAGAAGTAAGTGTATAAAGAAATTTAAGAATAACTGTTTATTCTTTTGATCCTTTGTCGTAGCTGTGGTAACCATTAAATAGTAATTTTTATATTTTGCAGATTTAATATTTTATATATTATTTATTTAACAATTAATAAACTAATTTTATTTCAGACGCGAAGAAGCACTAAACACAACGTTCTCCCAATCAGAATTTACTCTCGACCAAGGAGAAAGATTACTGAAAGGTATGGTTTTAAAAACATTTTTTTAGTTTTGTATCTATCAATTTTTCAATGTAAGAAACATGTATAATATTTCGTAACCATAGCCGTATTCTTCCTCATAATTTTGACTAAAAAAAATAAAAATTGAATAATTAAAAAAAAAGTTTTTGGGTCAGTCAGTAAAATATGTAATTTTTATAATAAATAGCATTTTAAAGTAACCCGGATGTGAAAATTTCACATTGTTATTATTTTTGTTTTGCGTTACTCGGTAAATTACGGTACGATCGACAAGTTGTGGCTGTCTTGAAGTTTCACTTTCCTGAAGCTTCTACACTTGGGAAGAAATTAATCATATGTAAAAAACTCCTTAAAGCATATCTGCGCAGCATGTTTTAGGGCGGCCACGACTCGTCGACCGCACTCATTTGAAGATTTGTTATGTGCCCATGTTTAATTAATTGTTCATATTTTTATATATAAATGATTTTTATAAATAGACTATTTTTTTATAGAGCTATTGATTGACACAAAATTATTTTTTTGAAAACTTGAGAAAAGAGTGTCTTGACACTAGATTTTGTCTGATTACCTATAAATAGATTTATTCTTAAGGGTATATTATTATTTAATGTTATATTGTCATAGGCATGCAAGATCTTCGAGAGGAATTAAATCAACAAGGGGCGATGATATCGCGTTTAGTGGAAGACGCCCAAGAGATAAGGCCGGTGAAGCAACGCCGTGCGCCCGTCACTAGGCCGCTGCGGGCGGAGACCGTGTGCGCCTATAAACATGCTAATGTAAGTATTAAGTTTGGTTTGTAGTGGAAACTTGACAGTTTTTTAGTGTTAGTGTCTTATAAAAAAAGAAATTATTGTGTAAGAGTTTTTTTTGTTGCGTTAAATATATATGTATATCTATTGTAGGCTTGTGAAAAATTTTCTCAACTGGTAACATTTTATTAGTATTTGAGTTAATAATACAGAATTCACCGGAAAGTGAGGAACTGAGTGTCTTAACATTAGTTTCCCTTTGCCTGCTGCGTGCGGGTTACAGCGTAAAACTGATAGCTGATTTGATTTTGAGTTAATAATAAACAATAGACCATGTGTTTTACAAATATGTATAGTAATTGTTTAATTTGACAGTATCATGACCGTAGTAGAACCGTGTATATTTGTAAGTGCTGTGGATGTGGATTGAATTTAATTCTCATTTGGAAGATGACTACATATATTTGCTTTTAAACGATTTTATTTAGCTTGCTTTCGTCGTGAGTCAAATCTAGTAATTTAAATTTTACTTCCTTTCTGTTTATTGATTGGTTTGAAATTTATTATAAATACAAGATTTCCGTCGCTATATACGCTTCGCTTTATTTTTGATACTTCCCAGCAGAACTATCTTTCGAAGATGTTCGTTTGGCGGTGCCATACGTGCTTGCAAAACACTAGTTGAATAAATAATAATTTGTATTTGAATATATTTAGTTATATTTCGTTTATTTATGTAATAATTTGTTTGCACCCACAGATCGCAATAGAGAAAGGTTCCGCAATAACAATAATAGACAACTCGGGGCGCTCGCGCTGGCGCGTGCGTCTGGGCGGCGCGGGCACGGAGGCGCAGCTGCCGGGCGCCGTGCTGGCGCTGCCGCCGCCCTGCCAGCCGGCGTTAGACGCCGCGGCCGGGTTACGCAGCGGGTACGACCGGGTAAGTTGTGCCTCGATAGCTCTACTATACAACACGAAAACATTTTTTCAATTCGAACCAGTAGTCTATGAGATTCGCGCATTTTTCCAAATGAACACTTCAGCTATGTAACATTTGATGTTTATATTTGAAAAGTTACTCAATTAATATTCACAAAATCTCATAAAAATAAATATTCTACATATTTACAAGATGGGTTAAATAATTTTGTATCTTTTTTAAAGGTTATCCAACTATGGCAGAGGAAGCAACTAAGAATGAGACAGAACATGATATTTGCTACGATTAAAGTTGTTAAGGGTTGGGACTTCCCACAAGTAAGTTATCTTTTTCTACCTTTTCTATAATTTTCTACAATAAAATAATGATTTTTTTTCGTTGAATTTGAATTTGTTTATTACTTTTTTATTAAATAATTATATATATTATTTT
The DNA here is from genome assembly GCA_013421005.1 of Heliconius erato x Heliconius himera. Classification (NCBI taxonomy): domain Eukaryota; kingdom Metazoa; phylum Arthropoda; class Insecta; order Lepidoptera; family Nymphalidae; genus Heliconius; species Heliconius erato x Heliconius himera. Next base: position 60,690 of record JAATLQ010031396.1, on the reverse strand, counting down.
ACTTATGTACAGTATACTTATAGATACTATAATTATAATAATAAAATTAGTAGTACTAAATAGTAGATATATATTTTTATTGATATCTATTCAAATTAAAATCTTTCAAATTATTATCTATTAAAGAAACTCCTATGTAAATAGACATATAATTAATTTTACCAATTTCTCGTCCAATTTCTATAGTTCGTAGCAATGGGCGCGGAACAACGTCAAGCGATACGTCGGGCCCTCAACGAGGACGCGGAGAAATTACTCGCCGAAGGGGACCCAGCTGACCCTCAACTGAGGAGGCTGCGGAGGGAAATCGATGACGTCAATAGATTGTTCGACGAGTTCGAGAGGCGGGCTAGAGCTGAAGGTAAGCTTTTGTACTTCTTGCAAGTAACTGGCTAGAATATAGTGTTGAGAGACACTCTGATCTTTTCCAGTGCTATATGGGACATATTATTTATAGCAGTGTGGGCAGAAAAAATCTGGGAGCCTAATGCTAATACACTCCGTCCGTCTCCCACTTTTTGCCTAATTCTGAAGACATTATGCGTTGAGTAGCGGAACTTAAGACCACACGGAAACGAGTCATTTCAGAGTTAACCCTGCAATATGCATGATAGAAACAGAAGCTAAAAAAAATGGTACAGAGTATTTTTAAACATTTTCAAAGTCATTTCACACTTAGGAATTCTAAATAAGTATTTATGGTACAGAGTATTCGAAAATAACCTTTTAAATACGTACATGCGTTGCAACTATTGTGGAAAAGAATCATCTATAACTATAACATATAGTAAATATCTTAAACAATATAAGAACCTACAGCTATCATATTTAGTTAATTCAATTGAAGTATGACGTTAAGTAAACATAAATTCATAATTATTTAACACTCGTTTTCTTTTAAACGTTAGCAGCGTCCATTTAAATCGCGTTTGTACAACAATTGTGTCCTTAGTCGTGATCAATTACCTTAATTTAAAGCGATTTCGTATGGCCTTCGCTGATTTTTACAGTGCACTCGTTATAATGCTATTTTAATGACAGTAGGAAGTTTTATGTGTGCCTCTAGGTTGTATGTAAGGTTTTTTTGTGGTTTGTAGAATATTGGTACTAGGTTCATTTAGTGATTTATTGTCGAAATGACTTAACTTAACAGAATTTGCAACTAATCTGATATGATAACTTGATTCAAGAATTTAGAAACATTAAAAAGGAGAGCTTACAGAAATAATTAATTGTTGGAAATACCTAATGAATGGCTGTTTATTTTTAATAATAGTGATGTAACGTTCAGAAGGACTCCGTCCGACTGATAAATAATTTAACTATTATATATTTCTTTCTTTAAACTTAGTTTGGACACTTTCTTTTATTACTCTTACGCTCACTTTCAAAACAGGTCGGTCGTTCTTGTGTTAATGAAAAAGGTTCTATTGTAACTCTGATTACGAAACTACAAAAAGAAAACCTATACGAACTTAAATTTTATCGAAATAATGGTGAAATTCTTAATTGAACAAATAAAATTGAACTTGAAGCATGTGACCCATTATACCATTATTACGTCACATCACTAATTACTAGTGTTGTACCTTGTCCAAATTAGAAGCCAATTGTGAGTAATTGGAAAATTGGCCATTTTTGGGGTCACACGACTAATCAAAGATAACGATCTTTTTTTTTTACATCTCACGGCACTTATTGAAAATTTCTAGATAATTTTCGAGATGTTTAAACATAAATTTTCTTATTTATTATTAAAACATTATTAAATGTATCAAAACATTGTACATGTTAATAGAAAACTTACAAAATCTTAAATGTAGCAGGATGTAACAGGGCGAAGTATTTATTCTTTTTTTCTAAAAAAAATGTTTCTTTGCTAAGTGTGGAATAACACCTAATAATTATAAAAATATAATTTACCCTGAAACTTTTTTTTGCTTTAATAGATTTATTTCTAAAGATACATTCTTTAGAGAAGATTTCATTCATTCATTCTTCATTATCAGTATTACCGAGCGTCATTTTGTGTGTTCCTATTAATTGTTTAATTTTTCTCATATTACTAAACATAAGATATGTTTAGTAATATGAGTTGTAATTATTACTATAATAGTATTGCCATAATAGTTAGGATTCGTGGTTTTTTCTTACAAAACCGTAACTTGAGTGTGTCGATCCCCGCATTACGCACAAACCACTGGCATGTTGACAAGCGTCATATTATTAATCTTTTGTATATATTCGTATTTTTAATGTTGCTTTGCAATTAGGCGTTAATTTATGTTAAAATCTAATTTGAAGAAATAAATATATTTTTTAAAACTCATGTGAATATTACTTTCACACGATTTGAGTAAACGTGGATCTCAGTTTCATTATAAAACATAAAAATCTATGTGATTTTCCACTATATTCTCTCCTTATCGTACAAATTACGCTTAACAACAAAAAAATACTAGAAAATCCTAATAATCCATATAAAAAAATAAATAAATCAGCTTCGCGCTGTATCCCGCACACAGCAGGGTAGGCACCCTCTGCCTAACTTAGTGTAAGACACTCCGTTCCCCACTTAATAATCCATACGCTATAATTAATTTCCTACAGCCTACACTACTAGGCTTCAAGTACGTCATTCTCCTGTCTGGTATTGCAATTGTGCAAGCGTATTGTTTACTTATTGCTCTATTGTTCCATTAAGATACGGCTAGTCATAGCGGAGTATGGACGGTCTGTCTTTTACACTACGGTCGACGAGTCGTGGCCGCCCTGAAGTTAGGTTATCTGGATTTTTGAGCATTGTGCATTCGGGAGGAAAATGATGAAAAGTAAAAAAAATCTTAAAATCAAATTTGCACGCCATCTACGGCTAAGTAGTAGGGCGGGCGGGCTCGTCTACTGTACTCTACCTAGTCCTGATTTGTGAATGTTCTTGTATTTTTATCTGGTGGTGATTGAGACGGTATTTTGGATTTTTAGGTATTTTTTTATTATCTAGAAATTGATAGTTTTACATTTTCAGAGCCTTTGAAATATTTCTTCGCATTTTTTTAATTCTGAAAACTTTTACTTGCCTTTTTGTCACTTAAAATTGACTTTATTGAAAACATGTGACAATTTAAAAATGAAACAAAATATTTAATTTTTGTTTTGAAATATTAGTAAAATAACTTTTCTAACGTATACTCTATAAATCGCAAGTATTATTCAACCCCTCCAGATCATCTCATTTCTAAACTCGCATACCTAAATCAGTTAAATTAAAATATCTTTTAAATCAAGTAAGCAAAAATATTATTTCATAGAAACTCAGATTAAGAATAACATTTATTTCTGAATATTCTTGTTATTCATTCTTTCTGATTCATCTAATAACTATTGCTTAAGCTTTTAAGTCTCGACCGCACCTGAGATAACAATCGTCGTTTTAAAATGGACATTTTCTATAGATTTTAAAAATAACAACACGTACTGTTTATTAATAGTGTTCTAATGCAAAGGATTCATGCAGTAACGGTTAGTTAAAGAAAGCGTCCTATGGGAGTTATTTAATATATTATAGAATATTTAAATGAAAGTGTTTAGTTATTAATGTAATATAGGTAATAATAATATATTTATTTTTATTAAGTGCTATTTAGATTTTTTGTGTTTTCTTTGATCAATGCATACGATGAATGTGGGTTCGATCCCCTTTGCTACGTAATATGATAAAAAAAAAATTCTCTTGTTTGGATAAAGCGAGTGCTTCGTTATATTCTACTTCTAAAAATATGATCAGAACTATTTAGTTATTCGAACAGAAAGTGAAAACAGAGTGATCTTTCTCTCTATTATCTTTCTCCTCAAAGAAAAAATAAAGGACATCGAAACAATTTTGAATAAACAATACTTTCTTAAAATAGAAAATACGCTCTAAGTGAATGTGATTAGTACGACAAAGTACTTCGTCCTACGGGAGCTGTCAGTCACGATCACTATGTCGTAGTAAACAGTCATTAGTGATGCCAATTTAAGTTTCATTTGAGTCCAAGACGGTGTAGTGTTGTGTTTGTTTTTTCTTTACATGGTTTAAATTTTGTAATCTGTGGCTTCCCTTTTTGTTAAAATGGTTTTGAAAAAATTGTGAATTAATTTAGTGATGCGATTTATTTTTCATTTTAGTTTATAATTATAATAATAAGTGTTATAGATAATAAAGTGATTTATATTTACCGTAAAATATTTTATATAAACATTTTTTTATTAATAAAAAAAATATATAAGAAATGGTACAGTTCTATTGTAGTGGATAAACAAACTCTTAAACGACTCGTAGTAATTTGCATCTTGTACAATTGAAACAAAACGTGTAAATGATACTATGAAGAAAATTAAAAGGATATTTTCATTGAGGAAGGGCGGTGAGTATTATAAAAGGAAATAAAAAATATAAATAAAAATAAATCAGCTTCACGCTGTATCCCGCACACAGGAGGGTAGGCAAAGGGAACCTAGTGTTAAGACACTCGTTCCCCACTTTCTGCCGAATCTGGAGGCATTGCGTGTTGAGCGGCAGAACTCAACGCCGCGCATAACCTCGACACCAGAGCGAAGAAATGGAAATATAAATTTAAGTAAATTTTTCATCTCGAGTGGGGATTTAACCCACAACCAGTCGGTTTTACAGTCACATCTTGTGCCGCTGCGCCACGACTGGCCTCAATACTGCTAATAAAAAATATGATTAATAATATACATTATAATTTTTATTTTAAAGTGTTTTTTTACATTTCTCTACGATAAACGCGATAAGAAAAGAGAACGAAGTGTCTCATTTAATTATAATTATTTTGCGTAATTAATTTTAAAGGAACTAATTACAGAAAGCTTTAATTGCAATTATTTTGTGTCACATGCTATGCTTAGTGTAAATGTAATAATGATTTTAAGACTATTAAATTTAATTAATCACATTATCATCATTACTTTTGAAAAATCTCTAAGAATTAAAATTAAATTAAATCAGCTTCACGCTGTATACCACACACGACAGGGTAGGCAGAGGGAACCTAGTGTTAAGGCACTCATTTCTCCACTTTCCGCCGAATTTTGAAGGCATTGTTTGTTGAGTTAACTTAACGCCGCTCTTTGCCTCGACACCAGAGAGAAGAAATGGAAATATTTAAATAAATATTTAATTTCCTCGAGTGCGGATCGAACCCACAATAGTCTTGTGCCACTGGGCCACGTCGGCCTCATATAAGAACTAACTATTTATATTTAAAACAAAAAATATATATACATATATCAACTTAATAATACTTCATAATCAATTGTAAAGTATATGAGCCGGTCATTAATACTTATTATAAGCTTATTTAAATTTACGTTATTGTTATTGACAGATTTATGGGACTACCTCGATATAACCATTTTAGGGCTTTATTCTTTCAATCTTTATAGTACATTAATGCATTAATTTTAATAAAAGATGATTTCGTTCATTCGTCCAATAGAAAGTTTCTTACAAATGATGAACACATGTTAAGACACTTCGTTCCTTTCTCTACTTTCCGTCCAATTATAATTCGAATTTTCTTTGTTTTCCGGAAAAATTACATGAAATTTAAAATAAAAAATATTTGTCAACACCATCTTTGGGAATCGAACCTGTAATTAATTGGCTATAACTGTAGCAGATCTTCAATACCGTAGTATTTAATATTAGTTTAATAGTAATTATTTTGTAATTTAATACACTACATACTTTGCGGTCGCTACCGTTGTATTTTTAGTATGGAGGTGTTTTTAATTTCCTTTTACTAACGAACCAACTTTCAATTGAAAATAAGTATTCAATAAGAATGATAGGAAATAAAAGTATTTTCTCTAGTAAATTTGCTTCTTCTTAAATTAATAATACTTTCTATAAAGTAAATAAGTACATGTTCTTTTATTTATAGCACGATATCAAACTATTAGTTTATATTTAAACGAGAAGTTTACTATACGACCGTTGTCCCGACCTCGGGTTAACGTGAACTTGCAATTGTAGGTGACATCATCCGAAGTGGAATAGAATAGTAGACTTTGATATTAATCTTTTAAATCTACCTATGGACATTTTTGAATATTGAAAATAGTAAATGATACATATCTGATATATATTTCATTTAGTAAATTGATTTATTTAATTTTTTGCGTATTTTATTTTATATCAGATGGCTACATATATATTATATATTATTAATAGTGATATTTTCCGGGGAGGGTGCTTTAGCACTGTACTGTAAATTAATTTGTTCGTGTAAACGTAAAACTTTTTAAGTTTTCAAGGCAATTTTGTTGTTAATAAAATTTCTGGCACAGGACTATTCTGGGGTGGGAGCAACCCACCCGGCTCTCCTTAATCCTACACTCGTGGCCGTTATTGGATCAAATCCGATGTATTGTGCTAGTATTTATTATCTCTTTAAAGCTAGCATCGTCATCTTCATAATAAAATAATTAACATTTATATTAATTGTTCTAATCTAATAAATTGTACGCGTATTCGTCAATATTGCTTTCGTCTAAATTGTTTATTTTCTATACATTCAATCAGCTGTGGAGTAAGCAGAGGGGGTTCCCTCGCGAACGCGAACGAAGTGTCTTAAGAATAGGTTTATTGTTCAGACACTCCGTTCGCCTCTTTCCGTCGAATTTTGAGGCAAAGTATGCTGATTGGCGGAACTCAACGCCGGTATATATTTTCTATACAAATGATAAAAAAAATCTTTAAATAAATATGGCAACATCTTTATAAAATGTAATATGTAACTATTTCTATAAGCGACATGTACCTTAAACGACCCTGATGTCCATCTATTTGAATTAAGTTAATGATACTCTGTATTTGTGTGTCACCTTTTATCTGATTTATGGCGTCCTAGGTTACACTTGTATCAATTCTTAGAAGATTTACGACGTAACTTTAGAATAAAACAGCGTGTTTCTCTATCGAAGTTCACGCTTGACGCTTTTTAAGTTTATATATTTTTAGGAAATAAGCTTAATATAAACGTGGCCTAAATTTTGCTATATTAACACAATTCGTCACAATTATATATAAAGAACAAATTAAGAAGCACTTTTGCAATTTGAAACGATTTTTCGATGAAGATGGTGGTGATGTTGTAGGTTCAAATCTCACATTGTCATTGAATTTAGTGAAGATTTAAATTAAATTATGTGGAGATACTAAAAATGTACATTTAATTATTGTTCTTTTTCCTTATGCCTTATGTAGCTCAGTGGGATAGCGTTTGAATGTCAACTCGTTGGGTATTGGTTCGAAACTTATTTTAGGAATATTTAAATTTAAATTATTACCATTTCTCCGCTCTGGTAAACAAAACCCTACATGGATTCTCGCTACTTAACATGGAATATTTCGAAAATTGCATAGAATGTGGGGAACGTAATGTCTTAACACTAGGTTCTACTTGCCTACCCTGCTATGTGTAATAAGTAATGACATACATATTTCCATATCCATAATATATAAAAAATGCACCTACTACTTTACTCTCTTTTCTGCATTACATTCGCGAAAGACAAAAATTTTAAATAATACTTGAAAGTAAATGATAAATCAATAAACAACATAATAGTGTAAAATAACGGCACCGCACTCGAGACGTCTCCTTAGCAGTGTCAACTTTTGGCATTTATCATCCTCTCCGAATCGATAGTTCGTAGCTGGAGTTTGACGCCAGTGATATCATGTAAACACGCTTCTTAAGATGCTCTTTAATGTGCATTTGGTACGGCATTGCGGTACTTTTGAAGGCAAAAAAGTTTTTTTGGTATATATTTAAAAGTAAAGATCTAAAATAATAATAATCATATTATGTTAGTTTAGTGAAAATATTTTTTGAAGATATTCCGTTCCCTACTTTCCGTCGAATTCTTTAGGTATTGCGTGGCGGAACCCAACGCCGCTCTAAAATATTAAATATCAACTCCATTGCGTTTACAATCGCACGCTTGTGCTCCTGCGCCACGACAGTTTCAAATTAGTTATTTGTTTAGTACAATTTTATTTTAAATATTATTTTAATTGAGGACAGGCGGTGTCTGTCAAACAACAAACTAATAATGTTTGTTAGTTTTTTAATATTGAAAAGTATTTTTTAGTGAAACTTAACCCCGCTCGAATTAAAGGTACCAAGCGTGTCAAATATTACCGTAATAAATCCTACATCTGCCTACGGACATGTGGGCTACTCGACTATAATTGAATTTAAACAATTTATAGTATCTATCAAACGTGATGTCATAGCACTTTTTGTTCAATTCCATTGACCTTGGCGTGGTCCATAATTGTTAGTTATAGCTGCAATTTCAAATAAACCCGAAGCTGGCCGAACTGTGGGCGTCTCACAGAGTAGATTCAAAGAATATAGCTATATTTGCATATATGAGATTTGTAATGTTTTCTTTTTGTATTATTTTGTATATGATGAGAACTTATGTTTGTCTGTCCGTAATATTTATTTTACTAAGTTATTATTTGGACACTTATAAAAATAATTAATATACTTAAAACAATTCTAAGTTCAATACCGTATACTAAATGCTATCAGTGTATAGAGTCAGTGTATCAATTTTTTTTAAGGTATATAAAATTTCGATTAAAATATACATTTATAATTTTTCGACTTATCGACACATCATTTTAAAAACTTACATTTCAACAAATTTCAAATTGAATTGAAAAAATTAAAAAGAAGCCTATTAATAAAATTTGCGACACCACTTGATATGGTTGGTTTTTTCGCGCAAACTCCTTAGAGAGTGCGATACGAAGGTTAAATTTAGATCTGTTTCACTAATGTTTCACTGGAAAATTAGTCAAGCTGCCATTTTTACTCTGTGCCACTGTGTCTTCCACTTTACACTCAGTTTAACCACCAGATACGACCAACACTGTGCTGATAGACGTTCATAACTTTAAACTAAACTGGGTTTAAATGTTACGTAACACGCTAGTCTACTCGGAGCATTCTGTGGAAAGGATTTGGTTCGACTATCAGCTGTCAGGTTTTTATTTATCTCCAATGGACGTTGTAGGTCGTTGCCGCGCTATTGTCGTTTATTGTGATTGAGATTTTGACACATTTGTGAAGTTTGTTTCTTATTTTGGGTTTTTTTATAATATTTTAATTGGATTTCTTAGTTTCTTTTTTATTTAGAAAGTGTTTGGTGTAAACAAGTTGTTGTGTGTATTGGGAGAAGTGTATGATGTTGTTTTATAATAATTATTATTATTATACGTAATAAGAAAATTAAGTTATATCTCTAAGATTATTTAAGTATTTCTTAGGCAAATTTTGTTCTATCGCTTTGTTAAATTTTCTGTCTAATTAATATTAAACAACGTTTCCTTGTTTTACAGAGGATTCCAAAAATGCAGCCCGTATATTCACGGAACAATCCTCCAACCTCCTGGAGAGGCTGGAAGTATTCGAGCGTCAGCTGCACGAGCGTATCGCGAGCCATATTCCACGTGACTTGGATAGCTTGGAACATCTGGTGCTGCAGCATAAGGACTGGGAGACTAGCTTACACTCGCTGTCCACCGATGTGGAGGAAGTACAGGCTACTTTTAGAGGTAACGTATTAAAAGAATAGAATTGAATATTTGATTTTTTTATATAAGTTTTGTCTTTTTTATTTAAATTAGTTTTCTTGGTTTTTGGGAAGTGACTTTTAGTAATAACATATGTCCGTTTAAAAGAAAAAAACTAATATAATTTGTTAGAAAAAATCTTTTATTTTAAAAAGTTACTTTGAGATTTTTTTTTATTTTTAATAGTAACAATTTCTTTTTGATACTATTATAATTTATTTAAATTTTATATTGTGCTGTTAATTTTAGGCATAGCCCTAAAGACACCAGCAATGAAAAAGAATCTCGACAAAGTGATGGGCAAATGGAACGACTTGCAGTCTAAGAGCCAACTGTTCGTAGAAAGGTATGATTTTTAAATAATTTTAATGTGCCTTTTTTGATAAATATTTCACCATCACTTTTTTAAAAGAAATCTCTGTACATTCAAACATAATTTTACCTTGTAAAATTCAAATAGTACATTAGTGTTTAATGGAATTTAAAATATTTTATAAATTATTTTTGCCTCATCATATTTTGCTAAGATATATACATTTTGATTCACATTTCTATTTATCTTTTTTTTTTAATTTTTATTAGAGTTTAATATTTTTCTTAAATTTTGTTCCAGGTTGAAGTACGTAGAAATAGTAGTAAACAGTATGGAAGAGAACAACCAAACGATATCAGAGTTCGAGATCAAACTCGCTCAGTTTAGTGATCTGCCCAATGATGTAGAAATACTTAAAGATGTAAGTAGTATACTGAAATCATATTTGTGTTGAATTTGTGCCCTTGTAATAATGTTTTTATAATTAAATGGTTGTAAGCTTCAATATAATTCATAGAATATTTTCATAATTTAAATATAACTGCTTCTTTTATTTATTTATACGATATGAATGTATAATAACAAAAAAAAATATGTTTTCATGAGTTCCTTGATAATTTTGAAAAAAAATCACAAATCTATTATTTACAAACTTAATTTCTGTATATTATAAAAAGTTTTACGCATTTCTCCTTCAGATACACGAAGACCTCCTCAGAATGCAAGTAGCAGTCAGCAAGCAACAAATACAAGTGGACCAAATGAACGATGACGCAGAGAACTGCCGTCGTCTCGTGGAAACTTCCAGATCTTCCCTTCCCCACTCTTCCTTACCCAGATCTGGAAAGCATGTGGACTTGGAGAGGGTGGATAAGGAAGTCTCACAAATAAACCATAGATGGAACAACGTGTGCAGTCAATTGGCTGAAAGGTCAGATTCTTTATTGCTCTTATGTAGAATAAAATTTGGGCGTTGAGGCTCTTTATATATAATTAGTGGCTGCAATAAATCTAATAGCCTTACTTTTCTTATATTAAAATTGAAATATTTAAAATTTTCACTTTCTCACTCTGGTAACGAGGATAAGCTTGTCGTTGAGTTTCACCACCCAATACGTTATGCCTCAAAAATTCGGCGGAAAGTGGGGAACGAAGTTTCCTCACACTAAGTTCGCTCTGCTTATCCTGATATGTCCGATATAGCTAAACAATATGAAGATGTTTTCTAATATTATCAATTATTCATCAAAGATGCAAATCCACTCCTAAATTATTAGTCAAACGTCAGTTAATGTTTATGTACGACACATAATGTCTTTAAAAGCTATTTAGTTGACAAAACTACAATTAATGTAACTTCTTAATATGTTCCAATACTTAACATTTATACAAAATAATCGATATTAATCTACACATGTAAATAATTTCTCAAATAAATATGATGTATACTATACACAGGTTACGTAGCTGCGAGGCGGCATATCAACTCCTGCGCAACTACAACGCTGGCTTAGAAAAGGAAGCGGAGTGGATCGACGAGACCTACAGCAAAGTGATGGCCCAACCGCCTATAGAGATACGTCCGAAGGAACAGTTGGAGCCTACTAGGGTCTGTTGGATGCTTTTTTTTTTGGATGTTTATTTAAACCTACTGTTGTTGATTTAAACCTACTGTTATTTACCAGTGTATTTTAGAATAGTCAACTAGACATGGGTAGGGTGGGCAGAGAGATCTTGGAACTTAATATTAAGACACTCTGTTCCCCAGTTTTTGCTGAATAGAGTGTCGAGTGGCGGATTTCAAAGCTCAATTTGTTCCAAGAACGAAGAAATTATAATATTAAGTCATTTATTCCCCTGAGTGGAACCCACAACCATCAAGCTTACAGTCAGATGCTGTGCCACTGCACCAGGACAGTCTCCGTTTCTCACATTACCACATGGGAAATGCTAGGTTCCCTCTATCTATTCTGCTATCTGTGGTATACAGCGTGAGGAATCAAATACAATAATAAATCAATTAAGAAAAAATATGTAAAAGAAATGTTATCTTATCATATTTGTAGTAAAATAATTTATAAATAAAACCAATATTATACAGAATCTTCTGACGAGTGTAGTGGAAAGGACGCCCAAGATAGAGAAAGTGAACGTGGACGGCGGCCGGTTCATACGCGAGGCGAAGGTAAATATCAGTGGAACATCGTTTGTGTGTAAAGATTATATAGTCTGTGGCATTTTGTGGTATTTTAATAATAATATATATACTTTGTTTCTCTTAAATAGAGTAACATTTACGTTAAAAAATATATATTCGTTTAAATTATTGTGTGCAATGGCGGCCTTATGATTGCGGCTACGTGATCTCTTACAGGCTACCATTGAAAGAACAGGACTTAATATTTTACTAGTATAGAAGTGATTAAACATATATTATGTTTTTAAACCGATTGAGATTCTACATAAGAATTTTATATTAAGCTTATCTTTGACTTATGAGTATTTTCTGAAAACTAAAAGGAATAATATTTGTTCAGTATTTAAAATGCTTTTTTTTGTTTGCTATAAACAACTTAAGAGTGCTTACAGCAAGCAGATGTTTTGTTTAACAAGAAATGATTGTTATTAAGATACCACTATGTTACATGTTCAACCGAAATTTAACATTTACATGTCTTTCTTCTGTCGATATTCTGAATGATTATGAAAGGTTTTTGATATATAGAGGTTATAAATGTCCAGCGTCTTTCCTTCCCATGTCTCGTTGTTTGGGTTTGGTCCAGTCTTGTCCGTTGATGTTTTTTTTTATTTTGCATGTGCTTCTAATTTTAAAAGTATGTTACAGATTTCTATATAGAATATCGATTTTCTATTGAATTATTATTTTAAAAATATCGATAAATCGAAGTCTGTATGTACAGTAGTCGTAATGCTATGCCTATATAACATTTATTTGGCGTTTAATGCTTGCTCCGTTAATATGCTTTTATACTAACATAACAAAACTCCTTTGAAAGCGGGATGTTTGTGTGATGTACTTGAAAAGCAATATATGACTGCTCTCTTATCAATAAGTCTTAAGTTCTTATCAAATCGTTTTATTGAAATGTAACAGATGTACAGACTATATAACAATATCTGTTGCATTTAATAGATTATATTGTAAAGGCTTCTCAAAGTTCAAGTTAAAAATAATGATTTCAATACATTATTTGGTGTAATTTAAGCAAATTAGGTATAAAAAAATAAACCATAAAGCGACAGAGCGGAACACAATATAAATTCAATCACCGCATCTAGTCATTTTCTAAGGAACAAATAAGGTCGATGATCTTTGCTTTTGCATGTTTGTATGTGTGTGTTTTTCTTAAATATCAAGTATTTCTGAGCAAATTTTAATTCTGTATCTATAAAAGTACTATGGGATTCAATACATAGTTACCCAATCTTTTCTTTTTGGGTTATTGGGCTTCTATATAGAAAATAAGGAATTTTGCTTACGGTTACAAGATGCACGTTGGGTGTTCAAAGCCGCACTGTTGCACGCACTGTAGCATTTCCAGCATGATCTTATCCCTACAAAAGTTAAGCTGGACAATAATGTATAAGATAAAAATAGCGTAGAACGGAGTGTCTTAACACTAGGTTCTCTCTGACTACCATGATATATGCGAGGTTGCGTGAAGCTCAAATATAAGACTATTGTAAACCAAATATAGTTTTGAACGTGTTCTGAATGATTTTGAGTGTCTGGGTCTGTTTGCCTATTTCAAATGTAAAAATCTATCAAATAAATTGAGAGAGAAAGGAAGTGTGCTCGGTAAAACGCTTTGATTTAACAGACGACTGTTTTTAAAGTTTCATCATATCAACTTAAATTACTTAAAAACCTTTATTTTAAATCAAAATTCCTTTAAGAACAGTCCTAAAAACTAACATAACACGCCTAACCCAACCCTAAATAGATACACTCGTCGAGATGTCAGAGATACGTGGAATGGCTATGCGAGGAGATCCATCCATCTCTGGATACGAGGCAACTAAAGAGGCAAGCGGAGGTAGATCTTGCTGAGAGGCTGAGGAATAGAGGCAGATCTGACCTCCCCACGTCTGGTGCGGAGGCCGTGGCGGGAGAATTGGATGAACTGAACGTGAAACATCAGAGGCTGTTGGACCTCCTGTATGAAAGACTGAGAAGAATAGCCGCGGCTAATCCTGGGGATATTGTTACTTTGGTAAGTATTATTTTGTTAAATGTTTATATTACTTCTAAAGTGTAACGATTTTGGCAAATTGTCATTAGGTGCGATTGGAATATCATTTTTAACTAAATTATGTATTTTATATCATAATCATTGACTGGCCAGTCGTGGCGCAGGGGCACAAAGTGTAACTGTAAAATCGACTGGTTGTGGGTTCGTTCCCCACTCGAGAAAATGAAATATTTATTTACATTTATATTTTAATTTCTTTGCTCTGGCGTCGAGGTAAAAGCGCGACGTTGAGTTCCGCCACTCAACACGCAATGCCTCCAGAACTCGGCAGAAAGTGGGGAACGGAGTGTCTTAACACTAGGTTCCATATGCCTACCCTGCTGTGTGTGGAATACAGCGTGAAGCTGATCATTTTTTTTTATTTTAACATTCTGTTAAGTCTCTAAGAAACTTTACGTATTGAATAGCTTAATATAACATCGTTTTTTGACAGTAGAAAGTAAAAAGTCGAGTTTAATTCAAGTATGTGTATTATGAAAATACGACTCCATGCTCGAAGCGAACTATACTATATAGTTATTATGTCAATCTCGCTTAATCTGATATACATGTAATTACAATTAATAACAAACTATCGAGATAACATCGATCATTAGATGCTAGATTTGCAACCTAGAAATGATAATAATTAAAATCGATTCATTATAACTGTGAATGTAAAACCGACTGGTTGTGAGTTCGATTCTCACTCGAGAAGATTAAATTTTTATTTAAATTTATATTTCCATTTCTTTGCTCTCGTGTCGAGCAAAGCGCGGAGTTGAAAGTGGGAAACGGAGTGTCTTAACACTAGGTTCCCTCTGCCTACCCTGCTCTGTGCGTGGTACACCGTGAAGCCGATTTAAATTATTTTTTGATTAATTATAAATCGATTTTAATTAACAATAGGCCTAAGGCCATATCTGCAAACGATAAATTTAAATGTCCTAGAGCAAGCTATCAAGTTCACACACGTATGTGTATTTCACTTAATACTAGAAATGATGTCACTTCTGATTATGTCATTTTGTCAGACCTCGAAGGAGGCCGACCACTAGCTTAGCGCCGTTGAATAATAAATTAGGCGGCGTAAATAGTTTTAAAATATTTCTGTAGTAGGCATTTGTAGATTGAGCTTAATATATTTTATATTTAAAAAATAAGTTGACGCTGTATCCCCATATCGTTAGGTGGGCAAAGGGTTTTAAAACACTCCATTTCCCACGAACGCCGCGCTTTGTCTTCATAATCAATTCCGATATCCCCAGACACTATATCACTGCACCACGACCGCCACATACATATATTAAAAAATATATAAATACACATAAATATTTCAATGACTAAAATGAAATAAAAAAATATTTTTATTTCAACAATTATACAAATATAATGACTAAAGAATAAACTTTAGCAGGTGTATGTGAACTAACAACATCATAATCTTGTAGTTTTATTACTTGAGCTACTAATAATAAGATACATATTCTTATTGATTTAACAAATACCTCTTTTTCTATGTTAGTTTTCTTTTGAATACGATCATAGTAGTTTAGACAGTTTAATATTTAAATTATAAAATTTAGGCTTTGTTTAGGTTAATAATCAACAAAGAATAATTTCGAAATACACATGTTCTTACCATAATTTCCCACGAAAAAGATTTAGGTGTTTTTTAACGGTATCTAGTAAAATTTATTTTAAAAAATCACAGAAATAATACCACTCCTTGAAACGAACACGCAATATAATCTCTATAAGGCGTTCTGCACCCACGAAGTGAGCGTGTACATATGTACGTGGGCCGATAATGTTTTATTGCTAAAGACGTAATTGATATTGTAGATGTAGAAGGTGCATTATGAGTACTAAATATGGGCGAATGACTCAAATACAGTTAGTTTTACTTTGCAAAGCTTTTGTATGAAAGTTATAAAATTTTGTCTATGGCTTTCAAAATATTCGTGTAAATTTTCGATATTTTTTTTTGTTTCGTACAATCTGATGGAAGTTGGTTCGATTGCCGTTCTTGTTAATGTTTATATTTTATTTTTTTTATTTTTTGTTTACTTCGGCAAGACAGGCAGGCAGAGCGCTGCGTCGCGTTATGCCACTAAATACTTATTTTTTCGTTTGGCTGGAAAACGAAGAAGCGAAATGTAGTATGAAGACACTAGGTCTTGTTTTCCTACCCGGCTAGCGAGATAGTGTTAATTTGTGAATGGCAAAGAAATCCGCAGCCATGAGCGGTTGCTAGTAAAAAAAATGTATGAGTCTAGATAAGAGTTTGATACGCAGTTTATATTAATTGATAAATTTTCAAAATATAAAACTGTTAACGTTTATATTACGTACATTATATGTTTTTTATATTATGTATTTTTATATACAGCTGTTTTGTTTCTAAAACAATGAAGTAACACGTTGAAATCATTGTATTGCGTTCTGGGTAATTAAGATTAGCGTTAAACTAAAGAACGTGCTTTATAGAGTCTAAATAAAACTCACTGACTAAGTGTATTGTTACAGTATAATGTATTACATTAGTTAAATACAACTTCTTTCCTGTTAATATATTAATTATTATTAGTGTATTGATTGAGTTGCTATATTTTAAAATATATTGTCGAAAATATATTTTTGTGTTTACTTTCCGTGCAACTTACCTTTGAAACGGGTTGGTTTAATTTGGTGGACATTTTAAATTTCAAGAAATATTGTTTCCAAACTTTCATATAATAATTAGATTTTAAATGAAAAATGTGACTAGGAAAAATTAATTATTTTGATTTCACCTCTAACCCCATGACACAACAAGGCGTTCAGTTTAGTCATTCATCACGCAATGTTTTGAATTCGGGCAAAGGAATATTCGGGTAGAGAATGGAGGAGCAAGTGTCTTGACACTAGCTCCTCTCTTGTTTATTGCTATGCGGAAAGCAAGTTGAGAGAGCGAAGAGCTGCTTTTATACTTTATTTATAAGAAACATAATATACAGCCAGTAAATCTTTCAAATTTGAACGTATTTTATAACACAAGTATACACTTTATATAGAACGCAATTACTTCAGATCGATAAGTAAAGTCCTAACATTTAACCCTCCAAGGGCAGATGGATTAACGACTCACTTTACCAAGGAAGCCTTATTGTTATATTAAACCTCTCATCACGCTATATATTGATCGTTTATATAAATATGTAAAGTGTTAAAATATACAGTATTGTCACAAGTTCAAATCCCCTTATAATTAATAAATAATATTATAAATTAAAAAGTATATTAAATCAGTTTCTTTTATTGGCCTAGCATGGAAAAATTCGATCCAAAATTACTCCATTATATCATGATAATAATGCCTTAAATTTTATTCCCCAGAGTCGGAAATGAACTTACAACCATCGTATCACTTAAAATATTTCATATTCAATTGGTAAACAGCATTCCTTATAAAGGAGTCTTATCTGAAAACGATAAATTATATCAGCAACAAATCGTTGTATGAAGCACCTGTGAGTGCAGTCAGTTGTAGAGTAGCGTCTGTTTTGCGTCTTGCACTAATATTAATTCTTATTACTTAAATATTTTAATATGCAATTGATCTTAATTGTGCAGTTTAAAGTAGAGGAATAAAGCAATTAAGAACTATTTCAATAATAGATTGTAATATTTGTAAAGGAAATTATTATTATTTTTATCTCTACTTTGGAAAAAAATTGATCAATATATAAATATTACAGTGTTATAAATACTATAAAAGACACTATTTTGTAATGTACAAGTACGAGGCCATCGTGGTGGAGTGTGACAGGGTCTGATTCGCAATCGCGATGATTGTTTGTTGGTTCAATTCTCACTAGGGTAGAGTTCCGTAAAGTTTTGCGTTTAGTTTCGTCAATGGGCTTTTCAACACGCAGATTATCGAATTAAGGCGGGTTGCAGAGAACTAAGTGTTTTAAGGTAGTCTCTATCTTTACCTAGAGTTATAAAATTTAGCTGTACGGAGTGTCTTAACACTAGGTTCCCTCTGCCTACCCTGCTGTGTGCGGGATAAGTAATTTCTGATATCTGTAAATCTTACTGTAACAATCGATCAAATTTTCACAGCGCCTTAACGTTCCGTGGAATTCCGTTATTTTAATTATACAAAGTGACGTAACGCTACAATAAAACATGCAAACTTGTTCCAAAGGAATTCACATCAAAGCAATAAATAATAACTCTTATGTAAAAAAGAAGTAAATTACTTTATTTTTTGTATTAAACAAGACTTTTTGTTTCACACTATCTATCTTTAAACGTAACTCAAGTTTATTTTAATTTTTTAGTTTTTTATTTTAACTTTTTTTGTGTTTACCTTTTTTTTTTGCTTTGGTAGGTATGTTGATAATTGTTATATAGTTTATCGCTTATTAAGGTCATTTAAAATTGGAAGATTTTTTCTTACTAATTTTGATACAAAACAGTCGAATATATTTTATTAAATCTTTATAATGATACGATTCAATGATGTAAGTACCTTTATCCGACTGCAGGGCACAAAAGAGGGTAATATAATATTTTATAAACTAACACAAGATAAAAAAACAGTTTAGGCAAGAATAAATTCTGAATCAAATTCGGTTTTTTTTTAAATTAATAAATGATATTGGCAGTCGTTTTATTAAACTAACCTACTTGCTTACTAATAAAGCAATGAACAATTTTCAATCTATAATAACATAATTATTAATAATATCATAATCGATTATAATATATTGCATATACTCGTTCGTATACATATTTATAAGGAAATTTTAATATAAATCGCTATATTTGTAGCGAAGATGACGTTCTAGAAGTAATTATTCGTACAAAGTAATTTTTTTATCCATTTAGCCTTGCAATTATATGCATTATATAAAAATAACATTTATTTCCTAATGATTTTCCGTCGTTATGTTTTGTATCGATGTAGAGACGTTTAGATTAATGTCCAAGTGCCCATATTATTTATCTTTGTAATAAAATGCTTGAAGTGCTTACGTTGATTCGTGCATTTTTTTGTTTTTGAACTTAACTGTCAACAAAAAATTGTTATTTTCAATGCAAAGCTTAAAGCAATCTAAAAATAATTAATAAGTTATTATCAGAATTATCCGTAGATTAGTGTTGTATTTGTTTAAAGTAACAAATGACGTCATTTTATATAGTTGCAGTCAATCATCAACAGATAGCTTGATTTGACACGATGACTATTCACGTCCGTTTTTCAGTACTCAGTACCGCGCGAACGATCTCCAACGACTGACGTTTGGCGCCATTACGCGATTTCGCATTCGAAATTCGAACGAGTGAAATTCGAACAAGTTAATGCTGCCAGTGTTGTGCATTTAAGTTCTAAGAAGGTTTTGTGGCCAAGGAGTTTGAATTGCTTATGTTTTATTTATGTGATGTGACCTTGCGGTTTAATATCAGAAAAATATGTCGATAGAATATCTTTATAACGTTTGATTATGTTTATGTTTATTATTGAGTAATCTTAATGTGTACTATCACTCCGCGGTGTCATACAAATATTACTTTAAATAATTAAAATTTATTTAATATAATAAACATTCAAATTAAATAAATTTTTATTATTTATATACAAAATATCAATGGTTTTGCGAACACAACTTTTTTCTACAATATAACAATCCTGAAAAATTATAACTCAAACATGACTTGAAAATACCTATAATTAAAATTCAGTCAAAATCATTTTATTCTAATTCAATAATATCATTATAAATTCTAATATAATCCATTCTTCTCCTGTTTCTTTTAAATGCAGCAAAAACTTGGTAGCTTAGGTTCGGTTCTCGACAAATGATTTCTTCTAGAAATTTTTCGTAGAATTAATTCAAACGAAGGTTAAATTAAAAAAAAATAAAGCTTAATAACTAAAGTTTATAATGTAAATATTATGAAAACCGCTTAAACCGTTCATGTTATATCAAGTGAAAATTATATAAATAATTTGATAGCGTTATATAGGTTTATCGCCTTGGTTCTCAAAGAACGATAACACTTTATTGACACCTTATCGATGCATTTTACATATGTAGAAAAGATATTGTTAATTTGCTAACAAAATATCAAAAAGTCGGAAAATTAAAATGATATTTTTTATGTTTCGATGTTTTCTTAAAAAGCTTCTACCATTTCACATTTACATTATGTTTGCGCTGGCACTTAAATCTTGGGGATCTTGGGGACAAATTTGAGATTTGTTTGCTACAAATTAGTCATACTGACCATTTGTCCATTGCAAAATGTTGTCGAGTAAACTTAAGCACGATGTATATAGAAAATAACATTTACTCGCTTAATGTGTATAACATAATTAATTTTCACCTTTTTATCGTATTTTACTATTTTAAACCCACAATAATAGTAAAATCACTAAGGATTTACATATTTAGATTATTCTGATCTGTTTTCAGTATGTATGTATGCGTAATATTTCAAAATTTACAATATTTTTCCTCTTTAAATGAAACCGCGTCCTCTAAAAGCGCACGAAGTAATTTTTCAGTTCCATTAGTAAGAAGATCCGCAGCATGTTTCTTAATGTTTCCGCGACGCCTTGTTATATTGGAGCGGAAATTGTTAGAACATTATGTTTTATATTTTTTTTTAATATAAGTATGTACATAAAATTAAATTGTCGTTTTGTATTTGTAACATAATATTATAAAGTTATTTAATAGAAAACTTTTTGCAAAAAAAATTTAAGTTTGTAGGATTTGTGATTTTTTATTTGACACGCTCTGAATGTTATGATCATTCGCAATATATATAATAATAATAATTAAGAAACGTAATGAAAAATAAGAGGAGTTAATATCACATTACTTATTTAAACCTAAAATTCCTTGCCATTGTTACAGACAAATATCAATACTCTATGTATCTTAAACAATATTTTCACATTGTACGTACAAAAATATCTAATAATTATATTAATAATTTTGAACGGGCATGAATCCAGAATTCGGCGGAAAGTGGAGAACGGAGTGTCTTAAACACTAGGTTTGAACACTAGGTGTCCTCTGAAATTATTATAAAGCTAATTATATTTTCTCCCTTGTTGTTTAAAATAACATTGTTATATCTTTACTTAGCGTCCTCGGCGTAGGTAAAAATGTTTTTATTCATATGACCTTTTAGAACCCACTTTATCACCAACACGTAAATAAATCAACAAAGTGACCTCATTCCGTTACTCAAAAACATTATACTCTGTTATTAAATCCCCCCTACAATATATATATTTTAGTATAAGTTATTTTTAAAACTTTTGCTTTTATCACTTTTCGATCGATTTCTAGTTATTACCAGTTGAATCGCGGAACTCAACACTGTCTTTACCTCATCAAAGCGGATTAATGAAAATAATTTTAAATATAATTTCTTTACGCGAGTTGATATCGAACCCACATTTATCGTCTTTACAATTTACAGACGGTCCAATGACCCGAAGTCCGTGAAATGTTTTTATTTTAATTTCTTAAACGTTGTTTCATACATACCCAATAATTTTACTAAAAATATATTATACCATATTGATATGGTAATTTGAAATTTCAAACTTTTTTTTTTACGTCTAAATTATAAATGATTACTATTTAGTTATATTGGTTTTTATCAGTTTTTGACATGTTCGACACTCCGCAGCTATGTCGTTACATCATGTTATCTTAATTAACTTAATAGATTCAAATTTGCTAACATCAAATATTACGATTCATATTTTAATTAATAAACATATAAATTAAAATGTCAGCGGTAAAATTTGCTTATCTACTAAAAGTCGGAACTAAATATAATTGAGGCCGTCGTGGTGCAGTGGGCCAATTTTGACTGTTAGCGCGGTGGTAGTGGGTTTAATTCCTAGTCAGGAAAGTGAATTATTTTACTTCTCACTTATGGTAGACAAATTCACGGCTTCACGGAATATATATGAAAGATTGGGCGGAAAGTGGGGAACCGAGTAACTTAAGAAAGAGAGAGTAACACCGTGTTTCCTCCGTTGCGCTAATATACGGAAAAAAGCTTAAATTTATAAAAAAAGCTATGATTGTGTAATTTTTGATGCGTATAGTAGAAACCATTGACCTGGTATTTTAGATCTCTCTAATGTCTATGCGACAATAGCACGCGCTATTTTAGATATATTATATACTATTAAAGCTACCTTGCTAGCTGGTTATTCGTGAGCGGCCAAGTTTTTCCTCAAATAAACGTATTTATGCTCGAAGCTATTTTGAACGCGTGTCCTGCATTATAATTGGGCTGTTGTCACCTTTAATCACCTTTTATAAAATATTATTCATCATTCAAATAGTGTTATCTTTATTTTTTTTTTTAATTTATCTATAGAAAATATTAATATATTTTTTTTTAGACATGAAAATAAATATTATATTGATAATATTTTTTTGCATCTGTGGAAATAATATATAAATAAATGTTTACTATATGATTTTTTTAAACCTACTTTGAGTACGAAAAAAAAACAATTACATATCGTAAGTAATAATCTAGAATAAACTAGTAAAAGAATAGGACCACGACGAAAAAAGAAATACATTTGCAAAATTGCATTTTTTCTTTAATAATTATTCTTATAAGTATACGAATTTAATGAAATAAATATAATTTGGTGCTCCATTTCATACAAAGCGACATTTGGCAAGTAATCATCGCTCGAGAATCAATGCCGATTGCCAGATCTCCTATTTTTACAGACGACATTTGAGTGTCTATGGTGTGTGGCGGTTTATAAATCGTTTTTGGATCTTTAACAACAACACCAACACTAATAACAATACCTTTTTAACTATAGATAGTAGATTCAAATCTAGAATTGATATTTTACTGTATTAATTAATTATTGATATTCGTTGTGTGTTATGTATGTATTCATTGATTTATTTATAAATATATGAGGCCATCGTGGAGCAGCGGCGCACATGGAATCATGAGCCTTGTACCTCGCACTGTAAACACGACGCTTGGGAGTTCGATTCCTACAAAGCGGTGTGAATTATTTTAATTTCCTCCCTCTAGTAACAAGACAAAACAACGTAAATTACTTAAAAATTAGGAACAAATCATGAAAATAACATAAGATATTATATACTTAAGTTTGTTTATTTTGCCGGCTAATATTCTATACGATACCCAAACATGTCGTTGTGAAAACATTAAAAATTCAAGGTAAAACGTATGGACATGTGGGTACGTCATCTAGAGGTCGTGTAGGTGGAAAACGAAACTGTAATTAATAGAATTCGCTTAGAATATCCTTTTAGAGAGGATTTTTTATTATATGTTTCCTATTTAGGTATTATAAATATTGCTATAGATAACATTTAGTTTTTGTTGGTTTTCGTTGCTTGAAGTTTGTTTAGCTATAAATGGATATTCAATGATTATTTTATATATATATTTTTAATGGATTATTAATATTTACAGGTAATATGTAGCTCATTTTTTTTATTATTTATTGATATTCTTTATATTTTTCTCATTGAACAATTTTAAAAATCAAACTATGCAATCAATTTATTAGAGCGTTAGTTAATCAGACGAACAGAGATAGAGAACAAAATACTTTTTTTTATTATTATTATAAAATATATCGTATTATCTATAAAATTATTAAAGTAGTAGTTACGGTAACTTAACAATTTTTTTTTCTAAAAATCCTGGAAACCAGCATCTTAACTTTTAATAAAATTCCCTCAAAAGAGTATCGAATCCACTACCTACAAGACGAGGTCACAACTATAATCAAAGTTTTGAAAAACAATATTTATAAACAAAAACATTAATACTACAATAAAACATGTATATTATGATGGCAATAAATTTCAAGTTTGCTGTAAAGACCGTTGCACGTCTTAATTCGGTCGACGAACTCTACGGACGCACTCGCCCGTTTTTGCTCGCCGGTCGCTTAAAAGATATTGTAAATTTTAGTTTTTAGGCTACTTTTTAAAAAAATTTTTTAACATTTTATTGTATATTTTAAGAAAAAATGTTTAAGTACAGTCTTGTGTTCAGTGAAATTAGAAGAAGCGTAACTAAATTCGCGATTACTCATTTAGAAAACGTATACGCGCTCTGACCATTAAGCCATACGTGAACGTATGGCTTAATGGTCAGACCGCCTGGTCGGTTTCCAAGAAGCGCGGGTTCGAGTCCCGCTACGTTAAAATTTTTATACGTTTTCTAAATAAGTATTTTTCTTTCCTAAGTGTGGACTAATACTTTAAAAATGTTAAAAAGAAATTCTCGATTATTAATAAAATAGAGAAAATACGTTATGATATATGTTACCTGACCAGAAAGAAAAGCAAAAACTAACATCACTAAAAATTATTTCTCAGTACAAATGAACAGACTATATTGACATGATTTTCTATATTATTATTTAGTTCAAAAATAATTTTTGTAATAAAATGAAAATCTTGAATGAAATAACATTATGTTACGTAATTTACAACATCACATGTCAATTGTCAATAATAGCTCGTTTGTTCGTACAAAAAATATTCTTATAACAACTTGCCAAAAATCAGTTTAGGTCATCGACTGATTATATCACAGCGTCGATAGCCGGTAATGTCATTTGTAAATAAACGAAACAAGTCTTTTAAGTGTTATGTTAAATTACTTAATACAATAAATACGTTTTTCCTTTTAAATTATCTTTTTGGCTTTTTTTAAGTTGTTTATTTTTTATGATTTTGAGATTATTATTATTATACTTATTTATACCATAGCGTGTCGGCTGTTACAACGTAATTGCACTTTATCCTTAAAAAGTAGTAGTGTTATGAATTCCGAATTCAATATATAATACGTATATATCGAAATCGCTAAACTAAACTCTGAATGAGAATTGAGCAGCGAAACTTAACGCCGTGCTTTGCCCTACTAGAGCAGGAAAATGAAAATATTTTTAAATATAATCAATTCGTGTGGATCGAATCGACAACAATCGTGATAGCAATCTGTCGCTTATCCACTGCGCCGCGACGGCCTCTAATAGGAAATATTGTAATACAATATTCAGAATATTCTAATACAACATACACTACATACTTTAAAACCAGCGCCCCAACCGCATCGGAGGTTGAATATATACGAATCGTATTACGATTATTTTTCTAATCTTTCATACAAAAACTAACATAATCGAGTTCCTCGTTTCACATTGTTGACTGATTTAATATGACTCACGGCATATATTTAGCTATTACTCTATATGCGGTTTTGTAAATATTTGGACTTCCCGTTCGTATGCTGTGCTTAGTTTTACAGTGTTTTTAATCTAGCATTTTGTTAGCGTTTTATGAGATTTTATTGATATTTATTTTAGTTTTTCATAACTGCGTGTCTATTTTCACGTCATGTAAACATTTATTAAGAGAGAATAGTGATAAGATTCTCTAATGGTAGTGTAGTAGTGGGTAGTAGTACCATTCTCGCCCATCAACTTTTCTATAACATACAGTACAATACAGTGTTATTCTTACAGTCATCAAAATGGACTTTAATATTATAGATATAATTTTATCATAAAATTAAATCATAATCGAACACTAAGTTCTCTTTGTATAATTATTGTAACATTACTGAAGTCAATTGTTTCAGTGTAAGGTCAGTTTGTGAGTCATGTAGAGCACATCCTGTACATAGATTTTTACTTGAGAATGTTAGTATTTCCGATTTAGCTAATTGAAGTAACTTTAAGTGTGGAAATATAGTTTTAGATATATAATAGGTATATTTAATAGGTTAATAAAAAAATAATATAGCATTTTTTTATTAATGACAACCTATTATTAATTTTTCTTAGAGAACCTTTTTCATAGTGGCCGGTGCTGGCGCAGGTGCACGAGCGTGTGACTGTAAACGCGACAGGTTATGGGTTCGATTCCTAACTCGATGAAATGAAATATTTAATTTTCATTTCTTCATACTTGTGTCGAAGCAACGCGCAGCATTGACTGTCGCCACTCAATACGCAGTGCCTCCAGAATTCGGCGGAAAGTGGGGAACGGAGTGTCTTAACAATAGGCTCCTGTTAAGACACTCCAACACTCCTGCTTACTCTAGTACATCCGGGAAACAACGTGAAGATAAAAAAAAACATATTTTGTCATATATGACTATATATACTTTGTTCTACGACGTAAACATTTTTATTGACGCGTTTTTTAATTTTATTTAGTTTGCAATTGTAATATATAATTGTAAACATTTTATACTAAATGAATGTACATGGAACATAATGATAAAACATTAATGTTTCGTTTCATTACCGTGAACGTAACATATTTTACTCACACGACATAATATTATGACCTTATAAATAAAACTTAATTCCGGTTCTGATTCATAAAATCTTACAAAATGACCTGTACTTGGAACCGTCATCATCAATAGCTGGATGCGGTAAAAAAGTTACTACGTCAGTGTAAGGTCATGAGGTCGCATATAGTAAAGCGTGACCCTAACTTATTTTCATTTCAATTTTATTCCTTTGAAATACAGTTTAATTTGGATAATTTTATTTCTTGTGTTGCTTTTCAACCCCTAGTCCGCTTGAAGGAACCGCACCGGCGCATCGAGATGCGCGCGCACCCTCCAGTATCGAGTAGGCCAGTCATTTTCCTAACCTCTATCAAACAGCTGTTCGCAAAACTTAAATTAAAGTGAATATAATAATCATCGCAACATCCACATACGCGACTAGACGCTTCGGAAGCCATTACGAAATGATTTAAATTTAGAATCTGCGTTACTATTTTTTTCAGTTTACGATTTTCATGGTTTCATTCAGTTTCCAGCCAGCACGTTCGGCGTTTACTCGTGCGGCATATTTTAACTATTTTTTTTTCGTATAAATCGATTTTATTTCGCGATTATATTATGAATATTCACTATTAACTCGCAGCTATTGTTATTTATACACTACTAACTACATTTTATTATTGAATAATTTCTAGGTTACGTATATTGTGAAACAAAATGGTGTGATTTTATAATCTTATGTATTTATTTTGTGTGAAAACTTGTGAATCATGAAACTTTTTAGTGGACGACTTAAATATATAGTGTTGTGTTATATTTTGTGTTAAAATGGAGGAGTACGAGTACGACTTCGCGTACGAATGCCGGGTTGGTATTACGTGTTGTTTATGTTATACTTTCTACATTCACGTTGCATTCTAGTGCAATTATTTAACCGTATCGAAAAGTAAAGATCGAAAATGTTTAATATGCTGACATCATTATATTAACGACTGACTCATAATAGAGTCGAAGCGTGCTTAATCGTATAGCCATATAGTTCATTTGTTATTCTTTAACAAAACACAATATTTAAAAAAAATGTTAAATATGCACACATAAACCAAAGACACTTATTTTTCTTTTAACGTTTAATTGTAGCTACGGTAATATTTTTTTATACTTTTATATACATTATGCATTTATCTATAATGCAGAGAAGTATATAGGCTACACTTTAGCATAGATGTGCATGACCTAAATCTCTCTGAATGCAATAGGACCGGATTCAATGAGTACCCATATTTGTATAACAGGCGGCCAGTGCGACAGGTACCGCCAGCACTGGCCATTCACTTTGTGTGAATTGAATCAATTAAATATAAGTTTATATTTAGAATATATAACAGCTTTATTATCTTGTAGTTGAAACTAATATTTATTTGTTTTATATTGATTCCTCTTCACAAAAACTTAATAACGAATTCTTTCTATTCGAGTCTGTTACATTATATGCGTATATCGTACTTGAAGATAATAATAGAATTTTCACTTGCCTACTTCAAACAAACATGTTAATACATTAAAATGTTCATTAAAAGTAAGAAATATCTGAAAGACTAAGAAGGATTGAAGCAAAAAACTACGATTTTGTTATTTCAATTTCCATCTTGTGGTTCGCGTTATCGCAATCGTTTTTACCTTTCTATTAGGAAATAAGATAAGAGGACTTATATTAAATAGAAAAACCATTTCCTATTTATTTCTGGTAATTTTTGTCCTGTTTAAAATAAAATAAAATTCTTCTCTTAATAATAATTATTATTATTTTTCAGCGCCTGGTCGAAGCGATGGCGCCGCGCTCAGCGCGCTCGTTCCGCCAAGAGTTCAACATGCAGGATCTGGCGACCACCGAGCACACGTATACACATTATACTACCGAGAAGTAAGTAATTAGCATTAGTAGAAATGTAACTTTACTTATTTAAATGTAATTGCTGTATATGTAATTTCTCTCCAAAAATTTTCAATTTTCAAATCATCGCAGATACGTGAGAACGTCACATTCAACAGAGCTCGACGGCCAGGCCCCAATTAAATCAATGACTAATGGCAAACTTAAATCCCCGATTTACGACGACAGACCCGATATACGAAATTTAAAACGCGTCCATAAAATGTATGAAGGCCCCAACATTATAGAGTCGAGAGGTATCGTTCACCCCGAAACGAGGGAAATTCTC
>JAATLQ010031396.1:20862-31880 GCA_013421005.1 Heliconius erato x Heliconius himera | reverse complement strand
TGTAATTTCTCTCCAAAAATTTTCAATTTTCAAATCATCGCAGATACGTGAGAACGTCACATTCAACAGAGCTCGACGGCCAGGCCCCAATTAAATCAATGACTAATGGCAAACTTAAATCCCCGATTTACGACGACAGACCCGATATACGAAATTTAAAACGCGTCCATAAAATGTATGAAGGCCCCAACATTATAGAGTCGAGAGGTATCGTTCACCCCGAAACGAGGGAAATTCTCACAGTCGGTCAAGCGATCAGTATGAGAATACTTGATGTTCGAACGGGAAGACTATTGTCATCTCCTAATACAAGACAAACTATAACTATTGAACAAGCTGCCAAAGAGGGTCTAATAGATCCTAAATTGGCTGCGAGACTCACTGGACCCTGCGGTATGACGGAAGATGGAAACGAAGTCACATTGCTAGAAGCAATTCAGAGAGAACTTTACGACGCAGAACAAGGACTTACAGATCCAGCAGAAAAGCGAATTAAGGTGACTGTTGAAAGTGAAAAACCTAATCAAGGAATGAGTATTTCGGACGCACTCAATCGTGGTCAAGTAGATTTGCAGAAAGGTCTTTATAGATTACCTAACGGAAGCTACATAAGCATAGCGGAAGCGTACCAACGCGGTTACCTTATTTATAATGAGATTATCAAAATTAAATCGAGCGCTTTGTCTTTGTCGGACGCGATTAGTCAAGATCTTGTAGACAATAGCGGTTGGATATTGGATAGGAATTCGGGCGATAGATTTGAGTTGGAAGTTGCTATAAAAAATGAATTAATAAATCCCAATTTAAGGGAAGTTGTAGATCCCAAAAGTGATACTAAGATAACGCTTGCTGAAGCGATAGAGAAAAACATTATTAATACTAAACATTCTAAATATGTACATAACATAACGAAAGAAAAAATGACTTTCAAAGAAGCCACGAGTAAACGTTTTATTTGTAAACCCATGACACTTAAAGATATTTGTGATAATAATTTAATGACGAACGACGGTAAAATTTTGTCACCAACTAATAGGACCCCTTTGAATATACTCGAGGCTATCTCTGCGGGCGTACTAGATAGCGATAATATTAAATGCGTTTCTGATACAACAACCGGTCAATTGCTGTCTTTGTCGGAAGCTCTTGGTGCTCGGATTATTCTTCCTGATAATAAATTTCGTGATAATTTAACAGGTGAAATATGTACTATACCTGAAGCGGTAGACAGAGGTCTTATAACTTCTGTGTCACAAAGGTCGATTTTTGATATAGACGGTTTTAGAGATCCGAAAACAGGTGAGTTTGTATCTTTCAATACAGCTCTTAGTAAGGGTAACTTAAAGTACGCTAACGGTGAAACTTTCTTAAAATCTGAAAGTGGTGACTTCGTATTTTTAGAGGATTGCCCTAAAGTTTCAATTGTTCGACCTGAAGTATTAGAAATGTTTAATCGTAAAATAGGTGTTATCGAAAAAGGGCAAGAACTGTCAGTTTTAGATGCAGTTTTCAAAAATATTTTAGATCCCAAAACAGGATATCTATTAGATTCCACAACCAAAAGACCAATTCCATTCAATAAAGCTGTAGAAATAAATATGATTACCCCTGAAGGTGCTGCCTTATTAAATTCTCTTTTAAATATTACATTAACACTACAAACGGTGACAAAAACTGTTAAAAGATATGTAACTGTAACAAATACGTCAAGAAAATCGGAGACGATTATAACCTTTGCTGAAGCTATCCGACGTGGTCTCATTGACGAATCTACTCAAACGTTTACCGATCCTACTACGGGTACTGTATTCCCCATACAACAAGCGTTAGATAATGGGTTGCTAGGTGTAGATCAAGATGAACCACGTGTTACTCAAATTTCCGATCGTATAACGAAAAAGGATTTACTTCCTGGACAAGTAGTTGAACTAAAAATTACAAAAAAATCTTTTATCAAAGATCTACCTCCTAGTCCAGAAAGTAAATTACATCACGATAATAAACCAGAGACCGTAAAAAGTCCAGATTATACCATAAGCGATTCATTACAACCCCATAAAGAAATAACCCGTGAAATAAAAACTGTAACATCAAAATCTATTGAAAGCGACCCTTCAGTAACTTCATTTACAATTAGAAAGAATACTATTGAGTTGCCACATGGCGGTTGGACGCTTAACGAAGCTATCCAACAAAATCTTTTCGATCCTAAAACGGGTATATTTGTTATTCCTGGTACAGATCGCGTGTTAGACCTACAAGAAGCTGTTAAGCTTAATATTATCAACCCAGAATCAGCTATTGTTCTTGACAGTAGAACCGGAAAAGAAACACCTTTGCACAGAGCTTTAGAATATAATATAATTGACCCCACAGGACATTATAAACATTCTAATATAGTGTTAAATATGCAACAAGCTATTGAACGCCAATTTATAATATTTGTCACTCTTACAAAAACCAGTTCTACTCAAAAAGTAATCACAATTACATCTATGGCGGGCATGCCTGACAGAATGGAAATATCTGAACTAGAACATGCATCATCTGCTAAAGATTCTGATGACCAGTCTATATTAGAGCCTGTGCAAATATCTTCAGGTATTATTTATGATCCTGCTACGGCACTAGTTATTTCGACAGTTTCAGGAGTGTCAGAAAATATAATTGACGCTGTTGATCGTGGTATAGTTTCCGATAGTATTGTTCATGTTATAGATCCTGATACGGGAAAACAAATTAGCTTAATTCAAGCTTTAGAAAAGGGTATTGTAGATAAGAATACAGGAGAATACAAAAACAAATCTGGGAAAAGTTATAGTCTCTCTGATGCAGCGAAAGTGGGCTTAATAGCAGTCATAGGATCACCATTAGTTGCTGCTTCCAAAATAATTCAAGTTGTAAAGAGTACGATGGTAGTAGACCCGAATACTGGCGAAGAATTACCAATGGAGGTTGCTTATGAAAGAGGACTTGTTGATCCAGCAACTTACCAAAACTACGAAGATTCTATTAGAGGAAAAACACCAGAGCAACTAGAAACATTTGACAAAAACAGAAGTGTAACTACAGCTGAATCTAGCACCGTTACTGTTTCAAAAGTAATTATGACTTCAGTTATAGATCCTGTAACTGGCGAGAAATTAACAATAGAAGAGGCAAATAAGAGAGGTATTGTTGATCCTCTTTCATATAAAAAGTTACTAGATTCTACAGTTGATACCCCAGAAACCAAAACAATTAATAAAGAAAATGTTACACAAAAGCCTGGTTCCAGTACAACCCCAACGACTCAAGCATCTAATAAATCTTTATCTGTAGAAGCTGCAGTGTCGAAGGGTTTTATAACAGTTGAATCGATACAGAACAGCCTTTCAGCTGACGATAGAAAAAAATCGAATAATGTAGTTGCTGATAAGCCGATTCAGTCATTAGACGTTGTTCAAATACCAAATTACAAAACAAAACCATCTAAACCGAAATATAGTATTGAAATTAGTAAAACTGATGTTTATTCTGTTGATGTTAAACCTGTAGTGTTACAAAAACTCCGTAAAAGTGTGGTTATGCCCTTAGAAGCAATAGAAATGGGCTTAATTGATGAAAATACTGCAAAAATTTTAGAAGCGATAAAATCATATAATGACGAACGTGGTCTACCAATTTCACTTGGTAAAGCTATTGAAGCTGGTTATATAAATGAAAATGATGGTAAAATTGTTGATCCTGTTCATGGTGACATTATTTCCATTAAAGAAGCTTTGAATCGTGGTATATTAGACAGTGAAGGGCAAAATGAAATATTATTACCCATAGCAAGAGGTTTATCTATTCCTGAAGTTTTAGAACAAGGATTATTAAACCCTGCTTCAGGAAAAATAATTCATCCAGAAACAGGAAGCCATTTAACTTTAAGAGAGGCAATAATTTGTGAAATAGTCGATCCTTTGTCGGTCATCACAATAGCTCCAGGTCAAAATATAACTCTATCGGATGCTATAGCAAGAAATATATTAGATATAGAAAAAAATAATGTAAAAACGAATCAAGGTGCACTTGATTTAGTTTCTGCTGTTAATTCCCAAATATTTCCGAATATAAAACCAAGTAATGCCAAAAATATTCCACCAGCTGGCATGACTATATCGGTTGCAATAAAACATAATGCAATTGATTCTAACACAGGTAACATAAAAAATCCACTTACTGGAGAGATAATTCCGATCGATAAGGCTATCGAAAAAGGTCTAATTATGAATATTCCATATCCACAGTCACCTTCTACAATAACCATTGAAGATGCTATTAAAGATGGCATAGTTGATCTTAAGGATGGTATATTTGTTAATACGAGGACAAATGAAAAAATTCCTATAGATAAGGCTATAGAACAAGGTTTAGTGTCAATTAAACCCAATATTGAAAAATCGGAATCAGAAGGAGTAATAACAACAATTACAGAAACATTTACTTCACAGCATACAGTTACAACTAAGATGGTGGAACTACTAGCTGATTATGTCCTTATAAGCGCAAATGAAGTACAAAACTCTAAAACTGGGGAAATTGTTTCTATTGAAGAAGCCCGAGAAAAAGGAATAATTAAAGATGAACAAATTAGTAAAGAACAATTCTTAACAAATGATGCAAATATTAATTTCCAAGAAGCCCTGCATTTGGGATATATTGATATCGAAAAGGGGACTTTTACTCATCCAAATACAGGAGAAATTGTAACTATTGCTGAAGCTGTCGCTAGTGGTATACTGACGACTGAAGTTTTAAGAGAAATAAATCTACAACCCCAAGAAACACATTCAACAAAAGAAATGCTCAACCTAAATGACGCATTTGAAACTCTTTTTGACGACAAAACTCAAAAATTCAGAGATCCAAAGTCACCTAATAAAGTAATGACTTTTAAAGAAGCTCTTGAAAGAAATGTTATAGATCCGAATTCTGTACTTTACAATGTCAATGCTGGAAAACCAATAACATTGCAAGAAGCTTTAGATACTGGCCTAATAGATAAAAAAACAGGAAAACTAAAAGAGCCCCAGACAGGTAAATCTGTGGATATTAAAAAAGCCGCTAAGATGGGCTTGTTTGCTGTTGTAGCTGCTCCAGTCTTAGCGGGAATGGCGGTAGTAGAAGGTGCAAAAATTGTTGGTAAAAAAATTATAAAACCGAAAAATGATGAGGCTATTTCTACTCAAATTCAAAAGCAAGTTCATAATGAAAATGTTCCTATTAAAGATATTCAAAGGCAATCAAAATCATCTGAACGGGCAAAAGATATAATAAATATTGAATCTGCTTGTAATGTAATTTCTGAAGAAAGAAGCCAATTAAAAGTCAAAGGCAAAGATAATATTATTATAAGTAAAGATATTAAACTTGAAAAATCTCCTAATAAGGAAGGCGATAAAATTATTGACGTTGGTATTAAGAATCTTGAATTTGAAGCAGAAAGATCTGAGTCTGCTATAGAAATGTCTCTGCCACAGACAACGACTAAAGGCGACAGTATTGCTGACTTCATACAACAGAAAACACAACAAGATGCAACCTCATCAGAAGGCACTAACGTTGCAGCTTTAAAAAAGACAGAAAGTGAGTTGGAAAATCCATCTGTTCAAGAATTTGTTAAAATTACACCTGATGGTAAGGAAATAACTACAGTAGTAAAAACAACAATTACTACAAGTGACCCTGAAGTGACTGAATATATAAATGAACTTAATAGCACAATAATAAATACTACTGCTTCGAAAATGACAACAATAGAAGTAACTCAAAATTCTTCCAAATCTTACTCTATTTCAGAACAATATAGTATACCTGACGAAAAAACCGTGCAAATAGTTACTGTTGACTATCCAGATCAAGTTGAAACATCTGTATTGAGTATTAGTAAAGATATGTCTAAGCTTCCAATTAGCGAAATTGAAAAGCCGCATAAAGCCAAGGAGGAAAAACCATCTCAAGAAAATGTAAAAGAAAGTGTTTCCTTGCCTAATAAAGAAAAGCCTGAGTCTTATAAGAAAAATATTGAAGATTTTGTTCCAAAGAATAACCAATCATTAGACGACAGTATGCTAGCTAACCAGGTTAAAATTGCTACAGGTGTAATTTACGATCCAAATACTAGTAAGGTAAACGTAGAAAACAGCGGTGAATGCGCAGATTTACTTGAGGCTATTGATAAAGGAATTTTACCTAGAGAATCCATATTGGTAAAAGATCCTAAATCAGGAGAACAAATTTCATTCAAGGAAGCTATAGACAAAGGAATAGTAAATAAAACAACTAATGAAATTCTTAACGTTTCTGGTAAAAATATTAGCTTTGCTGACGCTGCTAAAATAGGATTGGTAGCAATTGTAGGTGCTCCAGTTTTAGCAGTATCAAAAGTTATTGATGTTGTCAAAGTAGGTATTGAATCCAGTGATAAGAATGATGTAAAATTACATCACGTTAAAGAATCTCAAACAAAATTATCAAGTCCAATTGAAAAGCTTGCAAAACCTGATTTATCTAAAGATTCTACAGTTTTAATAACATCAGATGTAACAAAACAAGACATTAATTCAAGCTTAAGTCAGTCAGAAGACATTACAATTATTGATATGAATAAAAAACCCTTTGGCAGTGATGTTCCGCTTGAACCAACTGTTAAGGGACCAGAAAACCAAAGCCCTGCTATAACTAACGATGTTAAATCCATGTCTGCCATGTTGATTGATGCTGAAAAACAACCGTTACGCGCTATTGACGAAATCATTGAGCAAAATGTAACTAAAATAAAATCAGAACCAGTAAAATTACTTTATGAAAATATTACTTTAATTGATGCAATTGCTCAAGGCAAAATTGAACCAAAAATATGTAGAATTATTATCAACGGTATAGAGACTCCATTAACTGTACAAGATTCTTTAGAACAAGAACAAATCAGTAGGTTTACACCTATTGATGTAGTATCCAAAAATTGTATTATAGTTAGAGAAAGTAAACCTAAATATAGCTTATCAATATCTCAAAAGCTTACTCCAGAAGAACTTTCAGAAATGGGTGTTTACGATATTGAAAAACAAATATTCTTAAATCCAAAGACCGGTGCAAAAATTTCATTTGAAGAGCTTGTATATGGCCTTCAGGTATTTGATCCTACGACAATTTTAGTTAAAGATTTGAATAGTAAATCAGATAATTACATTTCTTTCGAAGAGGCAATTTCGCGACCGATCATTGATAAGACATCTGGCCATATGGTTAATCCTAAAACTGGCAAACGTTTATCATTTTTAGAGTGCGTTCAAATTGGGTGGATAGTAGAGAGACCTGAAGATGTGTCTGTAGTTGAACAAGTCACAGTTGAAACAGCACTAGAAAGGGGACTATATGATCCCAAGACTGGTGAAATAAAAGATATCAACACAGGTGAGCTCGTACCAATTGGTGAAGCAGTTCAAAAAGGATTAATTGATCATGAATCATTACTTATTAAGGTCCCTGGTTCCAATGAAATTATTTCGTTATCAGACGCCATTGACCGTGGAGCTGTAGAATTACAAGATGGTGTCATTATTATAATAGAAACTCAAGAAACAATTGAAATATCTATAGCAATACAACGTGGATTAATAACTGTTTTAAGAAGACCCATCTCTATAGAAGCAGTAATTTCTAAAAATATGTACGAACCACAATCCGGCAAAATAAGAGACGACGTAAGCGCACAGCTATTACCTATTGATAAAGCCATTGAAAGAAATATTGTACATCCTACTATTTCTGAAATAAAAGATACCTTGTTAGATAAATACGTTCCTCTTTCTGAAGCTCTTGACAAAAAAATTATCAACCCTGAAACTGGTAAAATAGTAAATAAAAAAACTGGAGAGTATGTTCCTTTAGATGATGCTCTCAAAAAAGGACTTATTGCCACTAAAACCGTTACATTTAGTTTGTTTGATATTATTGAATTAGGTTATTATTCTCCAGACTCTTGTAAAATTTTAAATCCCAGAACTGGTGAAAATATAACACTGAATAAAGCTATTCAAGATAAACTTATAGATCCATCCAATGTTAAAATAAAAGATGATAAAACTGAAACTGTAATTTCTTTCGAACAAGCAGTACAATCTGGTTTAATAGATTTAGAAAGTGGAATGCTTACTTCCCCCTTATTTAATCTTAAAGACGCTTGTGAAAAAGGCTATTTACTCAGCGATCAGAAACCATGGTCTTTACAAGAAGGCTTAGTTCAAGGTTTCTATGATCCTGAAACTGGCCTCTTAACTATTAATGGTGCTACTATGACATTAGAGGATGCAATTAAAATTGGAAACATCAATCCAGAAGTTTTAACAGTTAGAAATTCCGTATCAGGAGAAATAATTTCGCTCGCAGATGCTATCAAAGTTGGTATAATAGATTCTAAGGAAGGAAAAGTTAGGGATCCTATTCAAGGTGATAAAATTTCTCTTACGGATGCATCAGATCGTGGACTAATAGTGCCAGCTAAACGAAAACTTAGTTTGCCTGAGGCTGTATTTAAAGGTTTCTATGATCCAAAAACTGGTAAGTTCTCAAATCCACTAAACAAGGATAAAATGCCTACTGATAGGGCAATAAGAAAGCGCATGTTAGATCCTCAATCAACTTTGGTTCACGTTGGTGGCAAAGTTATACCATTTGAGTTTGCAGTTGATAAAGGTATAGTTGATGGTAGAACTGGAACAATCATATTAGGAGATGAGAGAGTAGATTTCCGTGAAGCATTTGAAAGAGGTATATTAGTAGAAGTCCGTAAACCACTTTCTCTTATGGAAGCTATAGAAAAGGGTATATATAACGAAATCACAGGCCTATTTATGGATCCGCAAAGTGGCAAAAAATACACTCTTGCTGAGGCGATTAAAATGAATTTGGTAGATCCACAATCAGTACACATTCAGGACAATAGACTGGGTAAATGGGATAAAATCACACTATCAGAATCTATTGAGACGGGTGTTATTGACGATAAATCTAGTAAAATAAAAAATATAAATAGTGATAATGAAGAGATTAGTTTAGTTAAAGCGTTTGAAATAGGTTTACTTGTTGATAATAATGCTCCTATAAGCTTACAGAGGGCCCTTCATCAAGGTCTATATGATGACACTACCGGTAAAATAATTGATCCATTGAGTACGCGAAAAATAACTTTGCACGAAGCTATTCGTAAGTCTATTATTAGTCCAAAATATCTTTGCTATTTTGACAAAAAATCAGAAAAACCGTTAACATTATCAGAATGCTGCCGCAGTGAAATAATTGATAAAAGAAATGGTAAATTTATTGAGCCTGGATCCGATGTCCACATACCTCTCTCTGAAGCTATGAATTTAGGTCTTATAGTGGATATAGAAAGTGCTGGTTTTTCTTTATATGATGCACTAGCAATGAATATGTATGACATTACGGAGCTTATGTTTGTTCACCCTGTTAGTGACAGAAAAATATCTCTCAAATTCGCTATTTCAGAAGAACTTATTAATCCAGAAGTATCACTCATTAAACATATTCCATCAAGTAAATATATGAAATTAATCGATGCAATAGAATGCGGAGTTATCGATATAAACAATAGTGTATATATTTTGCCTAACGGAAATCAAATTAATTTATTAGATGCTAAACATCGCGGTCTCATAGTTACTTCCAAGAAAAATCTAAGCCTCGAAGAAATAATTAAGAATGGTCTTTTTAGAGCCGACAATGGCAAAATTGTAGATCCTAATACTAATGAATTTGTAGATCTTAATAAAGTTATCGAATCAAACCTCTTAAACTCAGACCTTACAGTAGTTAAAGACAGTTCTACAAATAAATTTAAACCCCTATTAAATGCCATACATGAAGGTGATGTCGATGTCACTAAAGGTAGGGTCTTAGATACTAAAGCGAAGAAAACTTATAGCTTAGATATCGCATTTGACAAAGGCTTACTAATTACCGTAATACAACCTTTGACATCACAAAAAGTGTCTAGACGTTATGTATCAGATAATTCCGCGCCGAAAGAGCCAGTGCTCCGCGAATTTACACTAGATGAAGCGATAAAATATGAATTTATTAATCCTGACACGGCACTCATAAAAGATCCCCATAAAAACAAATACATACCATTGAAAGTTGCTATCAGGGAAAATATTATCGACAATAATGCTAAAGGTTTGTTCGATCCTCAAAACAGATCTCGCGTGCTTTGTTTTACTTTTGAAAACGGTCTTATTGTTTATGTTAAAGAACCTTTAACGTTTGAGCAAGCTATAGAAGAAGGTCATCTAAATATAAGTACAGCTCGATTTACTGATCCGCAATCCAATGAAGTTTTAACAATTAAAGACGCAGCCATAATGGGCTATATTGACTCAGACACTGCGCTCATTAAAGATAATCTTAAAAAGCGACTAGTTAAACTTCCTGAAGCTTTCCGTAAAGGCCTAATGGATGCTGAGAAGGGTAATATTTTAGATACTGAGACTTCTAAACTCAACACTTTAAGTGCTGCAATTGAAAATGGCCTTCTTATGACGCCCAAGAAAAGCTTTACACTTATTGAGACGCTTAATTTCGGAATTTATAACCCTACCACGGGGGCTTTAAATGATCCTTTCATTACGACTAGTGTGATAGATAGAAAGAGATTAACATTGGGCGAAGCCATTCAACAAGGCATTGTCGACCCTTCAAGTACAGTAGTCAAAGAACCAGAATCTGGAAAGATATGGCCATTGGTACAAGCAATAGAACAAGAGCTTGTAAATCCTGTCGAAGGCAGATTGGTGATAGACCCGAAGAAAGGAATCAGTCTCGATTTAGTCAAAGCTCTTAAAAAGGGATACTTGCTGCCAGCAGAAACGAGGGTAAGTTGTAATTTTTATCTTATAATATGTGCTTTAAACAAGCAAAGGTGTTGCTTTGAACTTCTTATATTTCCACTCTTAGTAGGTAATCTATTA
>JAATLQ010031396.1:0-20852 GCA_013421005.1 Heliconius erato x Heliconius himera | reverse complement strand
AGATATGGCCATTGGTACAAGCAATAGAACAAGAGCTTGTAAATCCTGTCGAAGGCAGATTGGTGATAGACCCGAAGAAAGGAATCAGTCTCGATTTAGTCAAAGCTCTTAAAAAGGGATACTTGCTGCCAGCAGAAACGAGGGTAAGTTGTAATTTTTATCTTATAATATGTGCTTTAAACAAGCAAAGGTGTTGCTTTGAACTTCTTATATTTCCACTCTTAGTAGGTAATCTATTATAACTAAGCGTTTGGCTTACAACATTGGCATGGCACGACACCCACATGACTTGAGTCAATGACTGGGTTATAGGCGCAATACTTAGCTCAATAAAATTATATAGAATTTTATTCATGTGATAAAATTTAATATAATTTGAGATTTAGTTTAAATTTATTCGTTAATTAATTATTACCTATAACTAAGTCAATCCATTTAGTCGACTTAATTTGCCATCGTTTAAAAGTAGTTCAGCACATACATAGATTACATAGATGGTCGAAATTACATTTTCACCATTCGATATCATAATCTTTTAGGATATTCAAATCTAATTCACGTAATTCCGACCAGACATTTAAAATATAATTATTTAGATAAATAAGCTTTTATTTCGGTTTTTTACTAAAGTAGAAAAATTTAATTTTTTTTAAAGTGTTTTGTGATGTTTCTAGATGCTTATGTTAGGTCATTTCGCTAGATACTTGACAGTTTTCTCATATGGATTTAAATGAAACTTTTATACTATACTCAAAAAAAACTATTTAATAATAAAAAAATACTATAAAGTGCTTATGAAAACTGTCAAATTCAGTGAAACGAGTGATAATGTGCTTACCGACTTTGTAATAAGGCTCGATGTATGTTGTTTTTTATTTCCAGCCGTTGCCTGCGATGCTAAAGAGCCATTTTGAGCTAAATCGTGAATGCTTGCCTTTGAGGGATCATATTAACGACGATATTAAGAACCATCACCGTATCGCCAATTACCTAACCCCCATTCATATTGTGCTAAGAACTCTATATGGGAGAGGTCGAAAGGGACACTAAGTCTTGACTTGTGTCGTCGACCTCTCGCTTTCGTACGTTCGCTTCCTCATTCGAAAACCAGCTAATTATGACTGCTGGTTCATTTAAATATTCCGATTCCAAAATCACTTGGCATTTTCCTTGAGTTTTGTGTTCCGATATACTCATTCCTTGGAAATGTGCTCACAAAATTTCGGAATGCATGATTGATTGTAAGCTATTACAATATCGATTGTACGGCGGTACTCGCGACGCAAACATTCACAAATATCAAATGGTAATACATTTTCGACAAACAAACACACCAAAGGTAGTATTGATTGATATTCATTATTATCTTAATAAAAATTCGATTCAGTGAGAACTTATTTCATTATCTTTAGTTTCGTATCATAAGCTTAAAGCTACAGCGTTTTTTTGAAGTAAATGAAATAAAATCTCACCATCGAATTAAATAAATGTAAATTCGTTCAAAACAGATATATACTATATTCGCCTTACATGTACATTCTTACTCTATACTCTTGTATTATATTTCGTTTACAAAAACCGTTTGTTTTAGAATTTCAGATTTTTTCCCAAAAGGTACTTCTTGTCTTTTATTACTTATTTTAACAACTTACTTAATAAAAAAAATTACTTATACAAAATAACTGTTGGAGATATCGATGTCATTTTTAAATTCTATGATTTATGTCATGCAAATGTCAAAAATGTTAAGCTTTATTTAATTTTTGACGTTTGTGTTGTGTCACTGCTTGCATGTAACGCTTTTCTGCACCTAGATTGTATTGTATTCTACGCAACATCTGGACTGGTTGTGTTGTCATCTTCACGCTCTTTGTAAATTGGCCTCTTTCGTGTCTATAAACTTCAGGTTTTGTCTTTGCTTCTATGCATAGCGGTAGTATAAGCTTGTTTTTCAGGTTTTTACAAACCACTTGGCTAGAGAGCTAAGTAGTTTTTTAAATGTGTAAAATATAGTGTAATTTTTATATTCAAAATTATTTTCAAGAGCGTGTGATGGTGCTTTTTTAAATCTCACTATTTAATTATTAAATAAGAGCACTGTAAATTTACATTAGTTATTGTCGATGTACAGTGAGTTACAGCACTAGATAGATGTTTTGAAAAAATCATTGTGTAGATTTAGATATTGCACCGTTAATGCCTAAAATAGGCTTGTAAATTGTAAATAATTTGGCACATCTTTGAGGCAAAACGACTTATCTTGAACTTTCGATGTTTAGCAAGCAGTAGAAGAGAAATACAGGCTTTGCGATGAGACCCTATCAAAGTTATTGGAATGGATCGCGGTCGTAGAAGAACGTTTGGCCAATCAGGAAGCCGTTAAAGAAGACATGGATGAACTGCGTAACCAGATTAACATACTTAAGGTACATAATACCATTTATTAGTGACAAACTATGTAATTATACTAATTAGAGAATATATTTAAATATTAATACAATTATGGTCATTTGTAAATATGTGCTATATTTTCGTTTAGCTTATTAAGGATGATCTCGAAAGTCACCAACGCCAAGTATCAGCTTGCGCAGATCAAGCCAAGCAGCTCCTAGTTTCAGGCAGTGATGTACTGGCACCTCATGAGGTATGTTACAAAATGTGTTAAATTTATATATAATAATAATTAACAAATAGTATATCAGTACATTTCTATTTGTTATGAGAGTTCTATTTAATTCTATTTATATGTGTAAAGTAACATAAATATACTTTTATTTGAGGTTGCTGCTCTTGAACGCGGAGTGAGGCAATTGAAACAACGCTGTGACAAATGTATGGAGAAATGCGACAGGATGCTCAGGCGTCTAGTTGCAGCCAGAGACGAACTTGGCAAATTTACGTATGTATATTATTTATTTGTTTTAATAAACTTTGATTATCAATAAAATGTTTGTCTGCACCGAATACACGATGTATCATAAATAGAACAGAAAATGTAGAATAGAGTGTTTTAACACAAGGTTCTTTCACACAGAAATCAAAAGTGCAGCAAAGCAAAGAAAAATATGAATATAGTTAATAACTATTTTCAATATTATTTTAATACTCATTTTATACACATTTTTAGCAATGAATTGAACACTTTCAACACTTGGATGGAAAGTGCATACCGCACTCTAGAAGACAAGGAAGTGGCATTATCTAAAGTGGAACATTTAAGCGGTCAAAGCGACGATGTACGCGAGTTCGTGTCCGACGTGATCGCTCATCAAGCTGATCTTAGATTCATCACTATGGCCGCTCAGAAGTTTGTGGATGAGAGCAAGGTACTTACTTATTAACTACTGATAATTAATTAAAATATTTTTGAGATATATTTAAGAACCTAAAGGTGTACCTTTCGTGACATTTGTCACAATTTTTCGTTTTATTCATAATTATTTTTAAAAAAGTCTTAGTAAAAATATTAATTTCTATTTTCATTTTGTTAAGTAAATAAAATTTAAAATTAAAAACAACTATTATTTACACAT
Source organism: Heliconius erato x Heliconius himera (assembly GCA_013421005.1). NCBI lineage: Eukaryota > Metazoa > Arthropoda > Insecta > Lepidoptera > Nymphalidae > Heliconius > Heliconius erato x Heliconius himera. The sequence goes on along the minus strand of JAATLQ010031396.1, from coordinate 17,319 downwards.
ATCCTACATATATCGTGTCATCAAAACTAATTTCTTAATTTTTACCAAATTTTGCAGGAATTCCTATCAATCCTCAACGACTATCGTACAACGTTACCAGCTCGTCTCTCCCACATCGTTCCGCCGGCGGACAGTCTAGTAAGAGAGCACGCAGCCTTAGCGAGAAGAAGACATTCAGACTTAGCCAATAGAGCTCAGAGACTGCTCGATAGACTGAGAACGGCGAACGATGGGTCTGCGAGATATAGGGAAGCGTTGCAAAGAGCTCAGAGATGGATGCAAACGGTATGTTTTTTTAAATTTTATTTTCTTCTTCAATCTTAATATGGTAATAACGAAATGATAGTAGACATGTTGGTTGTAATTTAGATTTCCATTTGGTAGATTGTTAATATATGTAACACTTTATTTTATTTACTTATTTATTTATTTTTTCAATGAAATAAACAGTCTCAAAGTTGTAACTTCCCATACGTAAACAATGTGTGGAGAATGGAGTGATCTATTATAAGATTATTTTGCTATTAATGTTTAATATATGACAAACAAAATACATGGAATAATTAATCTTATACCTAATAATAAAGCCTGACATTAAATATAAAGTTGACATTAAATCTTGACATGAAATTAAATCTTATATACATAATAATAAAGTACATTTTCCTTCAGGTCGAACCTCAAGTCCGAGCAGTAATATCAGAAGCGGTGGGTGGTGAACCCAGAGCAGTAGAGTCCCAACTCGCCAGAGCTAAATCTCTCCACACTGACGTGTTGGCTCAGGGAAGACTCATTGATAATGCTAGAGATGTAAGTTAATAAGAACATTTGGTTCTTTGTGTTTATGTATTTTTATTATTAGTTTAGACGGTATCATTCATTTTACATTCTTATACATTTTTAAAGTATGACATATTTTTATATTGTATATTTTATATTATTAATATGGATTTGGACTTAATACTCTTAATATTTTTTATTTAAAAAGTACCTTTTTGTAAACACCACGCAATATTGCAACTCTACGTGTCAAATTGGCGAGTATCGTTCATTAATAATCTGTATTGTATAAAAAACATTTTTTTTCCTTTTCACAGGCTTGTGACCAACTAGTGAAGTCTCTAGAAGGCAACCTAACACCTTCGGAAATAAGGCAGCTTGAAGTGCCGGTCCTAGAACTTTCCGAACGTTACAATGAATTGAGTTCGGCCGTCGGATCCCGTTGTGCTGAATTAGAAGCCGCGTTACTACAGTGCCAAGGATTGCAAGATGCGGCTGAAACGCAAGGGCAGTGGCTGACTGCTGTTGAAAGTGGTTTTAAGTAAGTTTTAATGTAAATTTTAGTTGTTCCCCACTTTTCATCGCTCGAAGCACTGCTTATTGAGTGGCGGAACTCAACCCCGCTCTTTGACTTGATATCAGAGCGAGGAGATGAAAACAATTCTTTCCCCCAAGTGTAAATTGAACCCACAAATTAATATAATTTTTTTTTTATAAGTTATGTTTTAGTAAATGCCAGTACATTGGCTTAATAAGTTGTTGTGACGTATCTATCATAAGCAGACATAAGACATGGATATGATGTATTTTGTATAAAAGTTCCCTTTCCTTTTCAACAAAAAATTGCTAAATTTATGCAGATACAATATAAAATCAAAATGATAAATGTTTGATAATTTAGTTTCTCTATAGATTTTATAAATTATTTTCAATCTATTCTTCTCAGGAACCAACAGAAACCAGCGTCCCTAATCCGGGAACGTCTCGACGAACAAATCCGGGAGCAAAGGCTTAGTCATTCCGAGTTAGAAGCGAGAAGACCAACACTCAATAAATTGTTATCATCGGCCCGAGATGCCGCCCTAACGCCGAGTAATGTTAGGATTGCTAAGAAATTGGAACAACGGGTTGAGGATATTTATAATAGGTATTTCATTTATTTATTTAATACTATTGACTACAACAAGGCGTCACACGGTTTAAATTAGTTGTTATTTTATAGCCAAATTATACAACATCTTTATACAAATTGAAGTTTATATGTAACTGTGAAGTGTCATCTAAATCTGCTCAGTACTTGTATCATTGATAACGGAGAATCACAGGATCTCTTAAAATGGTTTTTTTTTTATTATTATTAGTCTTTAATTTTTTTTGTTTTAGTAAATACCTGTATTTTATATTTTTGTTGTTAGGATTGATTAAATAATACAATAAGTTTTATTATATTTTTAAATTTTATTTTATGAAAAATAATTATTTTATTTTTGGTATTTTGATGAAAAAATACAAAAGAAGCTACAAGACACTAAACAAATTTCCAATTCCAATCAATAAAAAAAGAAAATAAAAATATATCGAATCTACAACGAAACTTTCAACCTCCAGATACGAGAAACTGCTAGAGCGCTCTATGAGACGCAACCAGCAGCTCGAGGAAGTGTCGCTGGAGCTGTTACAGTTCTCGCAGCAGGTGTCCGCTCTGGAGGCGGCGCACGCGCAGCTGCTGGACATGGCGGACGTGCGCGACGACAGGCTGAGACTGGCAGACCTGGTTAATGCTAGGTGATTATTTTTTTTAAATTAGTGTAAAAGCATTCTTTAAATATATAAGTTATATTTTAATTGTTATGTAATTTTAATTTGGTGGAAAACATAAAACAAAAAAAAAACTTAATTAAAACATCTGAGCCTCTCTCAGTGTTCCTCTATTCTCCTAGGCAACTAAAAGACAAAATTTCAAATATCTACGGTATATAATTTCGACTGCTTTGTATATCAGCCATTCGTTTAGAAACTAAACTAAAAAACAAAAAAAAAAAGTTTTATGCTACATATTTTAGTTTCTTTTATATTTCTCTCTAAATTAAAGTATTTATTCTAGGGATAAGCAAATGCCATTGCTCGAGGAATGTCTCAGAAATGGGAAACAGTTGATCTCGAAGAAGGATGTCACCGATACGCACGTTGTACGTGATAGAATGAAGGTTAGTTATATTTTATCAAAATTTTATTTTATATATCAATAAATGAAAAAATAAGTATAATAAGAAAATAAAATACAAGTATAATGAATTACAGTTTTTGAAAGTAAAAGTACTTTTAGTAAATAGTTTAATGTTTACAGGCTCTTGAAAATCAATGGCGCGATTTCAACGTGTCGTTGGAAGAGAGACAGAAGCTTACGAAACAAAAAGCAGATCAGCTTAACCAATATGAATCATTGAGAGTACAGGTAATGTATTATTTAAAATATCCAATATATTTATAATATTGTATGATGGTATTGGACGAGCGACTATAAACTTTGTTTGGGGTTCGATCCCCAAGACTTATTTTCTTTCCTCCCTAAAGTAAGACAAAATATGGTATTCAGTTGGTTACCTCTACCGATCTGATTATATGCAGAATGCAGCGTGCGGTATTTAACACTATGCTGTGATTTGCTGCTGGTGATTCTATGAGAGATGTTCCAAATTCGAATAAAACATGAAAAAAAATGTGGCGCAGGGGCACAAAGTGTGACTGTAAACGCGACTGGTTGTGGGTTCGATCCCCACTCGAGGAAATGAAATATTTATTTTATTTAAATTTATATTTCCATTTCTTCGCTCTGGTGTCGAGGCAAAGCGCGGCGATGAGTTCTACCACTCAACACGCAATGCCTCCAAAATTTGACGATAAGTGGGGAACGGGATGTCTTAACACTAGGTACCCTGCTATGTGCTTGATACAGCGTGAAGGTGATTTAAAATATAAAAATATATGTTAATTAAATTAAATTAGCTTCACACTGTATCCCGCACACAGCAGGGTAGGCAGAGGGAGCCGCGCTTAACCTCGACACCAGAGCGAAGAAATGGAAATATAAATTTAAGTAAATATTTCATCTCCTCGAGTGGGGATCGAACCCACAACCAGTCGGTTTTGCAGTCACACCTCGTGCCGCTGCGCCACGACCGGCCTCAATATATGTTAATATTATTATTTATTTTATATTATTATGTATGATTTATTCTATATTGCTATTTTCAGGTCCTAGAGTGGCTACAAAGTATGGAGAATCGTGTCGCGCATTTGCGTCCCGTTGCAGTTGATTTGGAAGTCATCAAACATCAACAAGATGAACTTAGACCGCTCGCTAAAGAATATAGAGACTTCTCTGTTAATATTGATAAGGTAATATTTATTTTATGTTGTTATTGTGTGTAGAATAAAAAAATCAATAAAAAAGGATTTCAAGGCCATAGTGGGCCATCGAGACATCATTTGCCAGTAGAGGCGATGGTTGTGAATTCAATTTTCAATGAGAAGGAAAGATTAAATTTTAATTATTTTCATTTTCTCACTCTGTTTAACAAAGCGTGATGTTATAGCCAGTGAAAAACATTTGGCAGGAATTGTTTTAATATATAACAGTTTGAATTTGTCTACTAGATTCAATTAATAAAGTTCTTCATGTTACATTATATGAAAAAATACAGGTGCTGTTAACTTCTATCTTCTAAAATAATACCAATAATATAATTGTCCTTAGGCGAACGAAGCAGCCGCAATATACGACGCGTTAACTCACGGGGAACGTGCCGACAGTCCACATCGTAAACGACAGCTATATAGCCCTACTAAGAGACAAACACCCAGTGAGTATAAGTATTTTAATAATTTTACAAAGTAAAGACTCCTTATTTGATGATTTTTTAAATATCTATGTATAGCAAAATTAAAAAAAAAACAATTAAAAATATGGAAAGTAATAACAAATAAGTGAAATCTGACTGCGTAAGCTAAATTAATCTATCATTTATCATAATCAGATTACTGGTTTTACAATTACAATACATTACATTATACATTACAATACACATACGTGTTAAAAATATAATGCTCCAGGTAAGTTTCCCCGCGGAAGAATGTTTGTTTTTCAATATATGTAATTAAGAGTTAATATTCATATAACGCGTTTAAATATAAGACATTTATATAAATTTTCAATACAATCCAAGAATATGATTATTACTACTATAAATGGAATGTTTCGCTCATTTGGTGCAACAGTGAAGTAATTGCCTCCAGAATTCGGCAGAAAGTGGGGAACGGAGTGTCTTAACACTAGGTTTCCTCTGGCTACCCTGCGGTGTGTGGGATATAGGTGAAGCTAAAAAAAACAAATAATATTTATATGATTCATATTTAAAAATTTTTTTTCCACACAGGTCGTACAGATGGTCGTTCCCCATCACCAGGCAAAGTCAGGGCGCTAGTTAGTCCAGCATCAGCATCGGCCTCGTCAGGATTCTCTTCTAGAAGATCCAGTCAGGATGGCTTCCATCTGGATGGTAGGTTTTTTTTAATACTATAATAGGCTTGCGTATGACCGCATCAAACCTGATAAACGTTGAACGTTATTGTTTAGTTTTTATAGGATGAGCTTAATATTATTTTTATGCTTTCAAAACATGGGACACAGTGGTAAATTTAATTATAAATATATACAATCAATATACATATACGTTACAGAACTATCACCAGTACAGCAACAAATATCGGATATCAACAATAGATACGAGTTACTCGGAACAAAACTGGCGGACAGACAAACAGAAATCGATACTGTTAGGGAGGAAGTCAAGAAATATTTGGACAGCTTCCGATCTCTCAATATCTTCTTGGATAAGGTATGTTGATGGCCACTTTTTACACGAGACACATACATTCGAAAATGTATTTGTATATATATTTTTTTATTCATATTTTAATGAATTCATGTAAATAAAACGAAAAAAATTGACAATCGACAATCATAGTATTAAAAAATATTTTATTCTATAGATCTGATTCTATTATTGCAAAGAGAAACTATATAAATATTTTCCTACAGAAATACTATATTTTAAATATTGTTATATATTTTTAGGTCCAAAGACAATTACCAAAAGAGTCCATTCCCAATACGAAAGAAGAAGCTGACAAAACGATCAAACAAGCGAGAGCAGCTCTTGAAGAGATGTATGAAAAACAGAGCATATTAGATTCTACTAAAACACAGGTAAGGAAATAAATTTAACGAGATCAAATGATGAGTGTAGGTTTCATTACAAGGATGGATTTTTTTACTTAAAACATTATATTATTTGTAAAGAGTTTTGGCTTCGGGTTTTCTTAATTCATGATTTTGATACGAGTTTTCAGTCGTAACTGTGATAGTAATCCAGTTTATAATTTCTTGTTGAAATTATTTATAATTGAATTGAAAAAAATGAAAAAAAAATCCTCATACATTTTGAGTTTTGGGACTTAAAAGAAGGGAAATAGTTTTTTAGAGTTTTATACTTATCCAATTTTAATTATATTTTATTAAATATGTATTTTATTAACAGGTTCGTGAGCTTCTTCGTCGCAAACAAACAGTGGAAGGTGCCGATAGATTACACGATGAGACTGAAGAAGTGGCTGCTAGGTGGAAAGCACTACATGATGCTTTTAAGGATAAGTAAGGATTTTTTATATATTTTTAATATTCGTGGTCGTGGTCACCTAACTTGAAGTTTTCTTGGATTTCTGAACTTTTTCACATTTCACATTTGAGAATAAACAAAAGTTTTAACAGTTCTTAAAATCAAATCTGCGCAGCTGTCTAAAGCTAACTTGCGGCCTTAACGGGGCGGCCACTCGTGGTACATCGACCGTACAGTACACATGAATGTTCCTGATTTATACTTCTAATTTTCGATTTTATTCTATCTTATCTTTGATCTGGCCATATTTTCTTCGTTGATTGAATGTTGATTACTCTGTGAATACATAATTTAATCATTTAAATATTAAAGTTGTGTTCCATATGAGATTGTTAAAAATTTAATTTAAATAATGGAGCAACGAAACAGCACCACACTATAAAATATACAAGGATTGTAGATTTGAACGGCATTATTACTATACTATATTTATCTCCATTTCCCACTGAATTTTATATCTATAATTGAGAAAAACAAGTTTGTATATTACTAATTTTTTTTTTCCCAACAGGATCCGTGTAATGGAAGAGATGAAAGACTTCCACGACACTCACAGCAGTCTCACACTATGGCTCGGCTCTAAGGAACGTATGTTGAGTGCTTTGGGGCCTATTTCATCTGACTCCAGAGTTGTTCATACGCAAGTACAACAGGTAAGGGAGAATAAATTTATAGTTTATTAAGTTATGTTATACGTTTGCTATTATTGAAATTGATTACCTTATAGAGACTTGCAAAAAATTACAAAATCTTGATAAAGTATATCTATATATAAATAAATTTATAATACTATTTAATAATTTGTATTAATATTGAAAATAATGTTGTATTTTATGTGAATAACATTTTTAAATGTTAGGTACATAAAATACTAGCCAATTGGACCAAACATACAGATGAATTTGCTAAACTAGTATCCACAAAATACGATTCAAAATGTTCGGGTACCTGACTGTGTGTGAGATACAGCGTGAGATAAAAAAAAATCATAATTTTGTCTTTCCACCAGGTCCAAGTCCTCCGCGAGGAGTTCAGAAGCCAGCAGCCTCAACTAACTCACTTAGAGGAAGTCGCACATACAGTATTACAACGTTTGCCAGAAAACGATCAAGATGCGAACAAATTGCGCCAAAAATTACAAGTCGTTCAAGATAAATGGAATGATCTGCTTACACAGTTAGTTTTGCGGGTTTTTTATTGGTTTTATGATTGTCGTGGTTATATCTAGTTGCAATAACAATACGACAATAACCACGACAACCATAACGTAATTATAGTTGAACAGTTTTTGACTGTAAACATAATGGTTGTGAGCTCGATTCTAACTAGAGGAATAAATTCTTTTTGGTCGGTTTCCAGGAGGCGCGGGTTCGAGTCCCACTACGTTAAATTTTTATACGTTTTCTAAATAAATAGTTTTTTTTAAATGTGGAATAAAATAAAAAAAAATATATAATTTTCAGTCAGGTAGGTTCAGGCCACTCGTGGCGCAGCGGCACGAGGTGTGACTGTAAAACGGACTGGTTGTGGGTTCGATCGCCACTCGAGGAGATGGAATATTTACTTAAATTTATATTTTCATTTCTTCGCTCTGGTGTCGAGGTTAAGCGCGGCGTTGAGTTCTGCCACTCAACACGCAATGCCTTCAGAATTCGGCAGAAAGTGGGGAACGGAGTATCTTAACATTAGGTTCCCTCTGCCTACCCCGCTGTGTGCGGGATACAGCGTGAAGCTGAAAAAAAAAAGTGTGATATTTATTGTTATTACATTAATATAACAGCATAAAATAAAAGCAATACAAAATAAAGAGAAACACCAATACCAATGTAACACTTTTACAAATAGGTTAGAACAACGCGCAGACAGCCTGGGAGCAGCCGCCGACACGTCTCGGGAACTCGACGCGGGTCTCGAGAGGCTAAGGAACGCATTACACGCTATATCCGACAAGCTGGACGACGTGGCTAACAATGGGGAACCCGCGGATCAGATTAGGGAAGTTGAGGTAATGCGGGATTATGCTTATAGTAATCGTGTGATGAAGTTGTAAGCTTCAATACTGAACACGTCCCTCGCCCGCAGCACCTGGAGCGGCAGCTGGAGGGGCAGCGGCCGCTGCTGGCGGACCTGGAGGCGGCGGGCGCGGCGCTGGCGGCGCTGCTGGCGGCGGCGGGCGCGCGCCACGACGCGCACCACGTGCAGGCGCAGCTGGCGGCCGCCGCGCGCCAGTACGACCTGCTGCAGCGGAAACTAGACACCATCAAGGCAGAGATCGAAGGAGCTATCAAGTGAGCGCCATTTTTCTTTTCATTCTTGTTCTTTTTTTGTTTCGTTTTTCATTTCGTTAGGTGCTAGTTTATGTCGTAGTAGAAATATATAATATATGTGCCTCGACTCTTTGACTACTATCGATAAATTAAAAATAACAGCTAGTACATTTGTATAAACTTACTTTCTTTTCTTAGGGACGGACGTAACCTCGAAGAGACCGTATCCCGTACTCTGGGATGGCTACAATCTGAGTTGTCGTCTCTACCGGGACGATTGCAAGTGTCGGCTGATAAAAACAAACTACAGCAACAGGTGGCGAAACACGAACCACTGTACCGCGACCTCACACAGAGAGAACATGAAATCATTATGTTGTTGGATAAAGGTATGTATCTTTTTAATAAACAAAATTGTTTTTTTATGTATATCGTTATATTGCATATAGGTTTTGTCCAATATACATTTTATATGAATTGCCATGGTATCATATTTTATTAATCGACTTCTGTAAGAAAGGGAGGTTATAAATTTGATTGTTATTTTTTTTTATTTAAAAAAAAAACGCTTTAGAAGTGAACATTTCAAATATTCTAATGCATCCATATATCATATAAATATATTGTTGCATTTGATTTCAACATTTATGTAAAAAGCAAATGGAACAGAGTAATCTATCTCGTTTGACATTCTATAAACTTCATAATTTGAGTTGAAAAAATAAAAAAAGGAATATAATTTTTTCCTTTTGTTCAGGCCGTGAAATGGAAAAGAAACCAGCGTTCCAAGGTCTCCGTAAGGACTTGGACAGGATTCAAACGCAATGGGACAAACTGAAGCGGGAAACCGTCGATAGATACACACGTTTGCAAACTACTATGGTGAGATTTTATAAGTGTTTTGTTTTTTTAATACAATTTTTTTATAAACAAACTAAATGACTTTGTTATGTTACTTAAAAAATAGTTATTTATTTATTCACTCATATCAAATATTTTTCTTTCATTTTGTATTTCTTTAAACAGGAACATTGCCGTAAATACACGAAAGCTCAAGAGTCTTTCGTACCATGGCTGTCGGATGCTGAGGACAGATTGAATAAACTGCCTCCAGTTGTGTTCACCAAGAAAGATGTGGAAAAACAGCTGAGAGAACTACAGCAGATTAGAAATGATGTTTGGAAGAGGTGAGTTTTTATTGTATAAAATTATTATTAAAACCTAGGTTTATTATCTGTAGCTACGCACGCGTAGTCAAATGGAAATAACTTAGAGTCCTGTATGACTCATGACACATTCGTAGTGCTTAGGCAATTCTGACTGCAGGTCCAGTGTGTGTGTGTGTATTCAATTCCATTTCAGAGGGAACCTAGTATTTATGTACTCCGTTCCCATTAAGACACTTCTGTTCTCCCCTTTCTAAATTCTCGTGCTATTACGCAATACCTTGAGAATTCGAGAGATGAGTGCCGTAGCTTAAGCTGCGTTTTGCCTCGTTACAGAGCGAGGAAATGAAAATTTAAAATATTTATATATACATATACATATGTATATAATATTAATAACTAATATAAATATTATAAAGGCTTCTTAATTTTTCGTAGATCGGGTGAATATGAGAACAACCGCACTCTTGGAGAGACCTTTATCTCAGCTTGCGACGTAGACCAAGAGATTGTGAGGAAACAGCTCGACGTCATGAAGGACAGATGGGATAGAATTAACAATGGTTTGTATACATTCAATAAATTAAAATATATGATGGATACTTTATCGTCAAAAAAGAAAATCTTTCTCTCATATTTCATCTCCTCATACAGAGCTCCTATATAGCATAGTCTTCCTCTCTCACACATATTTTCAATGAGAAACAGACTTCTCTAAATAAACTCTAACTTGGCCATATTTCATACTCCTCCACCCACACAATCATATTTTTTTAATTCTACGTATTATTATGATATAACACTTTTAACATCCGATGTAATGTTTAACAGAGGTGCTGCAACAAGTGGAGTACCTGGAGTCCACGTCCCGCAAGCTGGGCGAGTTCCTCGACAAGGTGCGCGCGGTGGAGGCTCCGCTGTCGCGCTGCGAGGAGCGCCTGCAGGCCGCGCTGGGGGCGCCGCCCGCCGCCGCGCGCGACGCCGTCGCCCGCCTGCTGGACCACGTGCACGGCCTTAGGGCTCCCTTGCAGGTGAAACATCATTTCTTTTTTATTGTTTTTAGCTTTATGATTTGTAAGGTAGGCAGAGATATTATAGTGTTGGAATATACAGAATATTTAACAGAGTGTTTTCATCCGAATACGAGATATTGAGTTTTTAATTGTAGAATTCAGTGCTGCTTGTCTAAGAACAGCATTGAATTCCACTACTCATAATAAAAGACCTTTTACCAAAGCTGAAATAAGAAAATATTTACATTATAAACCATAGTGTGAGGATTGAGTTTCCAATCGCCACGTTTGCCGGAATGAATTATTTTTATCACTTGCACTCATAACTAGACAAACTTACTTACCCAAAACAATCTTCCAGAGCGTCAATATATCAGCAGACGACATCATAGCCCTTGCAACGGAATTCGGTGGTCCAGAAGCCGGTGCCAGAGCTCGACCGGTCCTAGACGAGACCGTCAAGGCACTCGCTGAACGTCTCCAAGATCTGGAGGCGAAGACCGAGGATGCTAGAGAGAGGCTGGCTGGTGCAGCCGCTGCTTATTCGCAGTTCCAGGTTATTATTATTTATCACATGCGTTACGACGGTTGTGGGATCGAGTGAGTACTCGGGGGAATAAATAATTTTATTTTCTCGCTCTGGTAACAAGATATAGCGCATAAATTGGACGCTGCACTCTCGAAAATTGTCGAAAGCCTTCTTATTCTATTTTCTTGACATTTTTACTTGGAATTAATAACATCAATGAAATGAAAATATATACGAAATTCCTCTACCACTATTATTTTTTGTATATATTTTACACAATGTATGACAAAATATGGGCCTTTAATAAAGGATTTATCCGATATTATAAGTAATATTTTCTTAATTTAGGAAAAAATAAAGACCGTATTCCACGACTTATCCGATCTGGACAAGGAATTAGACAACATGAAGGCACCAGGTCGTGAAATTAAAACGGTGAAGGCACAATTGGACGACGTTGCCAGATTCTATAAGAAAATTGAGAATTTAGAAGACATGGTGATAGATTCTGCGAGAACGGCGGAGAATTTGGCTGATGGTGGACACGGAGAGTCTGATAAGGCAAGGGATCAGGTGAGGCTTTTAAAAATTTTTTTGTAGAAAAAATGTTAATATCATTTTACTATTATAGTAGATAGGAATTGTCTTTTTCAAAACTTAATCTGCCGTTATAAACATCAATAAAATAACTGACTGATCTTTCATAATTATATTTTTAGTATATTTCTAAATACTTAACAAAATCACAGGTGGAAAACATCCGCAAGCAACTCGCCAAATTAGATGAACGCGCACGCGCCAAGGAACAAGATTTGGACGATACATTGAGCAAATTGGAGGCCTTCTATAAAGCTTACGATTCAGTCATGGATGATGTTGATGAGGTAATTTAGGCTTATTTAACTCAATTCTATCATCATTTTATTGTTTCTTAATTTATTTGTAGTATATTAAAATTTATTAAGTATAAAGATTGAAGAAATTTGATTTGTGCGTGATTTGGCTAATTAGCCTATATCATTTGCTGAAATAATATATTATTTTTCTTCCAAATAGGCATCAGAACAAGTACGAAGTCTAAAACCGGTTTCCTCAGAAGTCGAACAAATTCGTACTCAACAAAAAGACTTTGCGGACCTAAAGAAGCGTACGTTAGAGCCGTTAGGGCAAAATGTATCGCATTGCAATAAAATAGGGCAAGGACTAGTGAGATCAGCCCTACAGGGAGTGTCTACACAACAGCTGGAGAAAGATCTGGAGAAGATGAATGATAAGTGGAACGCTATAAAGGACAAGGTAATTTATATATAATATACTTTCTTATAATATATTCGAACCTTTTACAAATATTGAATTGTTATATTTTAATAATACTCTAATAAGACATGTTAGGAGTTATGGAACCGAATTTCATATTCCTTTTACTAAACAGAGAAAATAAATATCCGAGTGGAAATAGAATCAGCAATGATCATGCGGCACAATATCTGACTGTAAACGTGACATTTTTGGGTTTGATCTTACATGGAGGAATTTATTTTTATTGCCTCTCTCTGGTGACAAGACAAAACTCGGACTTAAGTCCGTCACTCAAGTCGTTAGATCAAACACAGGAATTGAGTGTCATTGTGAACATTGAATTCCCTTTACCCTGCTGTTTTTGGGGCACAACGTGAAGCTGCAAAAATAATTTCATTTAGATTCTAATGTATTTTTTTCCACCTAGATGAACGAAAGAGAACGTCGCCTCGACGTTGGTCTCCTCCAGTCCGGCAAATTCGCAGAAGCCCTCGCCGGCTTAGAGAAGTGGTTGACCGACACTGAGGACATGGTCAACAACCAGAAACCACCGTCCGCCGATTATAAAGTGGTTAAAGCTCAATTGCAGGAGCAGAAGGTAGGTTTCTACTGGAAGTTCCAAAGGCCAAATTAAAAATAAACTAATAAATTCAACCAAAAATTGCTTACTGTTTACACAGATAGCATATTTTCTAGTAAATAAAAAAAAATGTTTTTATTTTCCTTTTTTTTCTTTAATGAATAAAAAAATGAATTGTAGTACTAAATTCCCAATTATCTCTTAACAGTTCCTCAGAAAAATGCTAATGGACAGGCAAAATTCCATGTCATCTCTGTTCGCCATGGGCAACGAAGTAGCCGCCGGATGTGACGTCACAGAACGTAAAGCTATAGAGAAACAATTAAAGACACTAATGCTGAGATTCGACCAGCTAACTGGTAGTGCTCAACAGAGGATGCTAGATCTGGAACAGGCCATGAAGGTAGTTATTGTTCACTATATTTTTCTTTTTCAAATGGGGAATGGAAGTGAACTGCCTAACCTTGCTATATGCAGGATACATCGCGAAGCTAAAAAATATATTTTGGGTAGACTGGGTAAAAGTGCTTGGTAGTAGTTCCACCCAACAAAAATATTAACATTTTGCTGAGTGGAATTTGAACTTATTTTTCTTGTCTAACATGATACTATAGATATAATGAAAAAAGAATCAAAGAACAAAATCAAATATAACCAAATAACAATATTTCTTCCTTCCACAACATCTTTATAGGTGGCTAAACAATTCCAAGAGCAACTTCAACCGCTCGTCGAATGGCTCGACGTCACTGAGCGTAAAGTGAAGGCGTTAGAACTGGTGCCCACCGATGAGGAGAAAATACAGCAGAAGATTAGAGAGCATAAGGTTAGTTTGCTTTTAGGATTATTGAATTCAAAGGAAACTCATTTTTTCACGGACCAGTATCTAAATAATAGATATCCTAGCATGTCCGGCTAAAAAAAGAATAATTCAATAATTAACAAATGTTGTATTTTCAGAACCTCCACGACGATATTCTATCAAAACAACCACCGTTCAAGCAATTAACAGAAACAGCTTCCCAATTAATGGGACTTGTGGGTGATGATGAAGCTACGACTTTGGCAGACAGATTACAAGCTGCTACCGATAGGTAGGTTTTATTATCTATCGTCTTTTTTATTTTTCTGAATTATTAGCTTTATATGTTTTTTTTTTCTTCTATTAAACACCACAACCCAACTAGACAAATTCGAAGCTTAAAAAACTGAAGCTGAAATGTAATGTTCAGTAATAAAATCATCATTCATAAAAAATATAAATGAGTTTAAAAAAATAATATAGTAATCTAATACGTTTCCACCAGATACCAAGCGCTAGTCGACCACAGTCTCAACATAGGCGACCTATTAGACAACTCACGCAAGGGTCTCCGCCATCTTGTCCTCACGTACCAAGACCTATCCGCGTGGATGGACACGATGGAACAGTATTTGGCCAAGAGAAAGATATTGCCGGTGCATATGGAGAAGTTACTGAGGCAGATGGATGAATTGGCGGTATGTATTATGTTAAGTGAATGTAAATAATAATAGTAATCTTTTTTATTTTATTTTATATTAATTTAAATATTAAACTGTAAATGAAAATGTTGGTTTCGATTTTTAATTTAGAAGTCAATTACTAATCACAGTCATAGACCAACCAAAAACATTTATAGATGGATTATATTTAAATATGAATGTAATAATTTTACATTAATTAATCATTAATTCATTACAATACAGGAGAAAACCGAAGAAATTGCATCAAAACAAGAACCAGTGGATAGCACTGTGGAATCAGGTCTGGAACTAATGAAGCATATTTCAGGAGACGAGGCATTACAGCTCAAAGATAAATTAGATGCACTACAAAGAAGATATAATGAATTAACGTCGAAGGGAGCTGAGTTACTACGTATCGCTTCGGAGACGTTGCCTCTGGTGCAGCAGTTGTATGGAAGTCATGCGAAGTGAGTTTGAAATTGATAAAAAAAATATATTTATGTATTATTAATAAGAAAATAATACTATACTAACAAGCGATCTAAATATCTACTTAAACTTATTGATGTAGTATAGACAAATTATAAAAAAATCTTACATTAATTGCCGCCTATGTGTTATTCTGATGTATAAACTATAAGGGACTCTTCCCTTAAAATTAATAATTATAAAATTAAGCAATCATCCTCATCAAGCCTTTGACTTTTATAACTAAAATAACGCGAGCTTTGGCAAGAAAGGAAGGATGTGATGGGTGAAGTAAAAAAGTTTACCTTTTTATCTTTTAACTCTCTTATTAATTTAAGTATTTTATAACAGGTTATCTGATTGGATGTCAAGCGCAGAAACATGTCTACAGTCCGTAGAACCACGTGAAGAAGACATATTGAGATTAGAGGCAGAACTGCAGGAATTTAGACCTCTATTAGATAACATCAACCTTGTTGGACCTCAGTTATGCCAGGTAAATGTAAAACATATTTAGTATTTTGAGGCTGTTGTAGTACAGGGGGATAATATCTCACTGTAACAATGGGGAAGGAATATTTAAATTTAATTTTTTTCATTTTACATATTGAGATATAAATTTAAATACAATTAAAAATAAGATTAGTAAATAAGTTTATATTAAAAAATATTACAAATACATGAATGTTTTAAAAATTAAGGAATAATCGGGAAACGTAGTGTTTTAATATTAACTTTTTTTCCCACCAGATTTCACCTGGAGAAGGCGCCACTCACGTGGAGGGTGTAGTCACCCGAGACAATAGACGTTTTGATGCCATCGCGGAACAGATACAGAGGAAAGCGGAGAGATTGCTGTTGAGTAAGAAGGTAATATGTGTATTAGTATTTTTCTAAAATTTCGTTAAAGAACACTCAATCTATGTGACTCGGTTTTGTATCTCAAATGTTATTTCTTTTTATATTAATGGTAATTTGTCTCCAAAAATTGTATTCTTAGGTGTAAGGACAAAATTTCAAGTCAGAGTGACTGACCCTCAGATCACGCCTCAGGGTCACGTGTTTAGTAAAACTATGAACTCCTAAAGTGTTTACGTATAGCTAACACAAAGTGTGTGTGCCAACAGCGCTCGCTGGAGGTGGTGGGCGACATGGAGGAGCTGACGGAGTGGCTGCGCGGCGCTTACGCGGCGCTGCAGGGGGCGGAGCGCCCCGCCGCCGCCGCGCCCGCCCTGCGCGCGCAGCTCGCCGCTCTCCGCCCTCTCGCTGACGACGTGGCGGCGCAGCGCGCGCGCGCACGCGACCTGCTCGCGCAGGCCAAGAAGGTATGTGTTTGTGTTCATTCAACCCTGTAACAAAAATGCCTGTATTCAACTTATTTTCATTTCTACATTTTTCTATATACAAAATACAAAACGCAGCATTGAACTTTGCCAGTTAATGTAGAATGGCTCAAATTAGAATAGACAAATAATTCATTTTTTAATGTTCATTTCGTATATAAATACCAGTCAAAGAAATGTTTTTTTGCTATATTAACATAAACCGTTACATAACTTCAATAATAACCTTTTTTCACCAGGTTCTTCGCGAATGCCAGTCCACCGACGAAGCAGCTATAATAAGAGAAAGGAGTGAAGAACTAAAGGAGATGATGGAGGAAGTGGGAGCTCTTAGTGCAGCACGATTGGCCGCGTTAGAACAAGCATTGCCACTAGCTGAACACTTTGCTGATACTCATAATGGGTAAATTTCACTTAACTTAACTTAACTTAACTTAGCTTCACGCTTTATCCCTTGCGGGGTAGTCAGAGAGAACGGAGCGCCAAACGCTACGGTCTCTACATACCTCTTTCGCCTCGTCCACTGTCATCAACCTCTTCATACATGCCCTTCGGGGGGTCCTCATGCTTTTTACGTGACCTTCCTCCAGTATCTTTGATACTGTGTTTTCGAAGGTCAACCGAGGTCTCCCCCTACCTCTCTTACCG
>JAATLQ010031395.1:41297-61159 GCA_013421005.1 Heliconius erato x Heliconius himera | reverse complement strand
ACCTTCTAATGGCATAATATGAAATTCTTAACACTGTTTCCTCAGAATCTCTAAAAGATTTTGGGTTCTTCACGATCACAACTATAAAGAGTTCTAACCACTAGACACATCACGAGCCAAGGCATTATTTATTAAATAATATTTTAAAAGGTGTTTGGGATATCAGTTACAAGCCTCAATTTATATTTCATAGTTAAAGTTCTAAAACCCTACATGTAAGTTACCTACACAAATATTCATATATTCCAACGTCTCCGTCTATCGCACGCATTTAGTTAACGTAGCAGACAGTCTTGAGCGGCAGGAACAATAAGGGACAAATTACGTTAACTGTTATTTGCATGCAAATTCCTTTCTGAATTAGAAGTTCGTAGCGAATGCATTTCACGCTTAGTTGCTATATTATATTGGCCTCATATTATAGTAATTTTCACCTACCGCTATAAAATATAATCGAAACCGTCTTTTTTTAGCGTAACCATGTATCCCGCACACAGCAGGGTAGGTAGAGGGAACGTATTGTTAAAATCCCAATATCCTCCCAATTTTCCGTCAAATTATTAGAGGTATTTGGTGTTGTCCTGTTGAGTGCTTTATCTTGACACCAGAGCGAAGAAATGAAAATATAAAATTCTTAATTTTCTCGAGTGAGAATCGAACCCACAACCTATGACGTTTCGAGACACTTTGTGTCCATACGTCACGGCTGACGTCAATCATCGTTGAATTTACTTTGAAATTTTGGATAACCTTTTTATTTTTTTTATTATTTCTCTTTTAATTTAATTATATGATAAAATCTAAGCACACCACTATCATTTTTGAAATATTATAATACCATACACAAAATAGGCTTTTAAAAACATTTATAAATCTATACGTAATATTGTAAAAACTAGATATTTTATCCTGTCTTTATTAATAAAAAAAAATATTATTGAATACAGTTTAAATTGCATCAAAATCTTAAATAGAAAGTAATTTTTGGATTATTATAAAACTACTTTTTTATATAATATGTCGTTCTTTGAAAAATTTTACTATATGTTTGGATTAATCCCTAATTAAATATATGGTTTAAATATTTCTTTTTTTTAATATAATCGCTCAATAAACAATCACCGAAATTCACAAACAAAATAAAACAATTTGGATTCCCATGAGGCCTTTGTCAGCTTTATTCGCGTTAGCCGCGAGAATAGAAAATTTACCTTTTAAAACAATCATATTCGATCTATTATTTAAAAGCAACTGGTGGAATTCTGTAATAAATGCAATGGCGTTTTAATTCTTCCATCCATCCATTTTTTGTGTACTTTAATTTAAAAAACCACAAAGCAACATGTGCAAGTAAGGTTTCCGAGGGTTCCGTATCAATTTCAGGATTTTTAGTTAACATGAAGTACAACATAAAAAAGTTGACAAACTTAAATTGAAGCACGAATGCTCGTATCTTTAGATTTTATTGACTTAAAAGCTTGATTATTTTCCTTTGGTCCAAGAAACCTGGTATTTGATTTTTCAGCTTGATACTTCCATTCGCACTTGACTTGATAAATGGGTTTGACAGACGAACAATAAAGTCATCCAGTAAAAGTTCCATTTTTTCATTTGAAGGTACGAAACCTTAATATTAACGGACTTAACTTAACGGTTACGGAAGCCTCAGTGCGCAGGTCCTACCCTCAACCGGTTTTAATATGTTAAGGATAGCCTCGAAATTGTATATTCAAACTAAATAGAAATCAACCTCTAGCTTTATCATACAGTAATTTAATAGGCTTGTATACCACAAAACCACAGTGGTGT
This sequence comes from Heliconius erato x Heliconius himera, assembly GCA_013421005.1. NCBI lineage: Eukaryota > Metazoa > Arthropoda > Insecta > Lepidoptera > Nymphalidae > Heliconius > Heliconius erato x Heliconius himera. Next base: position 59,350 of record JAATLQ010031395.1, on the reverse strand, counting down.
CAATTTTTGAACAAATGTAAAACACATATATGAAGTTCTAATAAATTATTTCATAGATATTTAACTGAAATGTTTCAAATTGTTGGAGACACGCCTCAATTACGAAAGTTTGCGAAATCAATTGGAGGGTATTATATTCGTGAGATGAATCTTTACTAAACTTTTAGATTATTCAATTATTTCGCGTTCATGTTTCTGATATTTTGTGATATAATTGCTTTCATATGCAGATGACACAGTATTCATTTTAATTTTCAGCACTCAACACGTTTCTACATTTGAAGCCGTCGTGATGCAATGGTGGTGCAACGTTGTGGGTTCAGTTCCTACTCCGGACCATAAAATATAACGTTTTCTACTATAAATTATAATTAATATTCAAATTGTTATTTATCTACAGACAAATTGTATTTACAAGCTGAAAATGTCACAAAGCAAAGTAAGTTCTGTCACACAAAGACAATAATTAAAGATAAATGTAATTTTCATTGTACTGAACGATCCTTTTTATTCATCTACTAACCGAGTTAAGTCAATTCCGTGTTAAAACTTCGTTAAACGACAGGCTGGAACTGAACAATACATTCATGTTCACGATCAAATGAATTTCATAGTTCCGCGTTGTCGTACTCGCGGCGGCGTGTTGTTTTATCATTTTTTTTATTGTTTGTGATTAGTATGTATTTTTAATTTTATTTCTCCAATGTGGCCAATAATGACTGCGTCATGACAACTGAGGCAGAATTGTTAACGTTAAATCACTATTAATTAGGTAGTTAATCACAGTTAGTGTTACAGCCACTGGTAATTTGACTAAAATAGTAATAGGTTAAATATTTTTGTAATATGATGGAATTTTCATATGTTACGTGTGTTATAATCTATCAATATGTATAAGCGTACTGAGAATGACAAAAGTAAAAGTTAAATTCTATACTATGTTGCTAGTGATGTTTAACAAATATTATTTTAGCCTCACGTTATATCCCGCTTATAAAGACACCTCCCCTCTTTCCGCTAAATTTAGAGTCATTGCGTGTTAAGTAACCGCGTTTTATTTTGAATAAGTCTTAAATTTATTGTTAAAAAAACGGGACTAACAATAATGATCACATTATAATTTAATTGAAATATAACACATTTTACATGTCGACGGAAAACATTGCGCAAACAAAATTTGATAATTAGTAAAAGATCAATTACTTTAATGGTATTGGTTTACTTTTAGCTATGTAATTGAAAAATAATATTATCGTTACAGTTTCGTCATTATTGGTCCTAGACTATAATTCGAAACATTTAAACTTAAAAATTTTACGAAATATGCCCAAAATTAACACAGTCCTAATGGCAAATACTTACAATTACAGTTATCTAAAACAGCATATGAAATGAAAATTATAGGAGAAAATCGCTTATATTTATTTCCGTATAAAAAGATGTATTTTGGTTTAGTTATGTGTACAATACGCTGCTGGTGGTGGTGGTAGGAATGTACCTTATTGTCACCGATTTAACCTACACTACTTACATTCTATATAAGTATATAAAAGGCACAGAATATCCAGCATAAGGCATGTTCCATATTATCGATGGCGTCATAAGTTTAGTTTTTGTGCTTAGGAGTAGTGTTTACCACATAATCTTGTACCATGTACTTGTTATTTTTGTCAGTTTTTATTTGTTTTTTATTTTCTATTTTGGATAGGTCTTTACGTTTGAGAGTCTCATGTGAATAACACTTTGAATAAAACAGCGAAAGTAGAAATAAATCGTATCGAAATTTTAACAAAGAATTTTGAAAGATTTTTGAAAAGTGGAATTTTAATGTTGGATCTCTTCATTTAGCCTATGATTTACTGCACAAGTATTCAAAGGAACTCAATAGGATGTTAAATTTACCTGGGTTAAATGTAGTGAAGATTTCCTTCTACCTAATAAGTTTGTTGTCTGCCCGTTTTTGCCTTTTCCTCTGCTGTCTTACGTAAACTTGATAACGAGCCTTCGACGGGCGAGTTCTACTCGCATTTGACAAGTTTTATTTTAGCTTCACGCTAGTACCTACTGTTAAGACACTCAATTTCCCACGTACTCCTACCTCACCTTTTTTAAATATTACATGTTGAATGGCATAATAGGAAGCGAGCAAATGAAAATACTTTCTATCAATAATAATTGAATCCACAACCGTCTCGTTTGCAGTCAGAACCCTGCGCGGTATAAATTAATCTATTTTATAACTTAAAAAACATATATGTTTATATATTTCTATAAATCCAATAAGGAAATGAAATGTTCTTTCCATGCAAACACTGACAGGTGAGTAAAATTCAATAAAGCAGTACGCATATACCTTCTACACTGTAGCTGTTTGTCCTCGGATGAAAACGAGCTGTGAATATTTTAAGAAGGACGTCACTGGGCATCGACCTGAAGTGAAATTTGTAATATTTACTGCAACAAGCAGTAACTGTATTAATATTAAAGAACATGATGAAAATTTCGTTACTTTATTCTTTTTTTCCTTCTTTTCTTTGTAGTTTACGACTAGTGTTATGCAAGTGATAACTTCGTGACGAGTTATTACCATATGGAATTATATATTTATGTTCACGTGTAAATAGACTTATATAAACTAAGCTATAACAAACTTTGTTCATTACAATATATATTTTTATAAACTAAGCTTTAAGACCAAGCCTGAAGCTAGTCGTGGCGCGGGGGCGCAAAGAGTAACTGTAGACACAACAGATTGTGGGTTCCATTTCCACGATTTATTAAATAAATATTTCATTTGGGATATTTAATATTTTAATTTCTTCGCTCTAGTGTCGAGGCAAAGCGCTTCGTTGAATTTCGCCACTCAACACGCCATGCCTCCAGAATTCGGCGAAAAATAGGGAACGGAGTGTCTACACACTAGGGTGTCCCCTGCCTACCCTGCTGTGTGCGAGCATGACGTTAAACTGTCACAAGCGTTTTATTATGTTCATACGCTTAGATATATTATTGAGAAAGCAAAGAAAATCTAATGATAATTTACTCTGCTCTCTCGCTTTCACTCAGTCAAGTCACATAAATTGCGTTAAGTGAAATTAGTGATTTTAAACTGTAACTGGACTATGAACTGGTCAAGGAAAAATTAAAACCAACAAACATCAACCCATCATACTATCGATTATGATGCTATTGTCACATTGCTACACGAATGCGGGTTTAAATGCCGTTACTTTAAAAACAGAACGGTACTGAATTTTGGGAATAGAAATGGTTTTTAACTGAAATTATTAAACTAGTGTAGAATATTAATAAAATTAAAATAAATCACAGCTCCAATTTTTTTGTCATATTTCAATATATTATTCATAGACTTTAAAAAAATTAAACATTACATTGAAATTTTCAATATCGTTGGAGAATTTATAACTTTCATTAAATCTACTTTCGGTGTGTCAGCAGTCAATAATTTTGTAAAGAATTTTATTTATTTATAGGTTTTTTAACGCTAAAATTCCAAATTTATTTTTTGACGTCAGTTTTATTTTAATTATTTTTTTTTAAAAATTTTAAATTAGTCAATAAATTTTGAAAATTGTACTATAATAATAAGGTAAGTGATGCAAACGCTTATATAACTCAGTGGCAGTGTCATATCTAATTTTATAACGCCCCCTAAAGTGTATGAGAACGTGTTCTGATGAGTCAATTGGAAGAACGCTTTCAGCTTACGATTTTCTATTTTATCTGAAAAATATAATATAATGATTAAATATAATGTAAATATAAAGATGATCTTACTTTAAAACAAATGCTTAAAATATTGTCATTATTATTGAAATATTCTTTTCTCTGGTAGACAGAGCGCAGCGTTTAGTTTCGCATCTCAACTCACAATGTCTCGAAAATCGGACGGAATGTACGGGACGGAGTGTGTTATCCATACTCTATGTGGAAAAAACGTTAATCTGTAAAAAATATGACATACACTTGTATTTCATATTTTTAACAGATTAACGTGAAAAATATGAAATACAAGAAATACAAGTGAGTTAGGACAACATTTAAGACTTACTTAAGTCTTAAATGTCCTATGCAGAAGTGAAATACAATATTATTATTTAGTTAGTAGTAGTAGTAGACTTTTTTATATTTAAACTGTGCCGTGACTTTCCGATATTTGTTCTTGGGCTTACAGGTTCACAACCCAGGATTCGCGAGCCACCACTGTTAGACCTCCATCTAGTCTGTAAAAGCGATGTCCTCTCTCCGCTTCCTTTTCTCTACTCTCCCCTTCTACATATTCTACCCCCAATTCTACCTGTCCTCCTTTTGGTTTTTTAACTGGGTATGGCTAAAGCGTCACCGCTTAATGACTTGCAGGCACATCGCTCGTTATATCATCCGGTTCTTTTATATGGCAGCAAATACTAGCCAGCACTATCCCGGTACACTCAGAAACTTCAAACGTCACAAAAATAAAGATGTTGGGATGAATGTGCAGCATAACGAGGTCTGACCGTATACGTCACATATTAATTTAAGGTAAGCGGATAAGCTCCAAAAGCGTCGCCTAATATGGGTATGGCCACGTTGCGCGCCGGCCTAAAAACTATGTCGGATGTAAGTGGCTTGCTATGTCTATTCCTAGAGTGAGACCTTTCGGACGCCCAAGGAAGCGTTGGTTGGATATCGTGATGCAGGACATGAGACTCAATGGTATAACCCTTGAGGATGTTAAAGACCGTGCAAAGTAAAGTAAGTTGAGCAGAGTTTTAGATATTTTAGCCCTACGGATTCAGAAAATAATCTAAATCTAGGATCCCAATAGGAGGAAATGGATTAATAGGAGGAGTAAAATGATAAACACACGTAAAGAAAAATGAAATATGAAATTAATATATAAACTAATAAGTAACAGCTTACAAAGTAAATTACTTATTATTAAATGATGAATTTACAGTAATAATCATACTTAGTATTCTAATTATAGTTTCATACACATACCCAGTTGTTCATTGCTGTTTAATGTATCATAAATCATAATACGAATTTGATCCACTTGTGCCCTTGTTCTGTTGGAATAGTAGCAAGGCATGACCAAGAGAATTATATATTTCATACAGCGACATAAAGTGAATGTAAAGAGCGATTCAACTGCCTATAAAGTTAATCATACATTAATAATAATCAATCAACAAATACATTTAAATCATAATATTAAGTATAGACTAGGCTGTAGGTTCGATTCCCACTCGAGGAAATAATTATACCTCCAGTATTCTGCGGACAATGGGGAACGGAATTCTTAATGTGAATGGGGTGTCTTAACAATAAGTTTCCAGGTTCCCTCTTCTATATTGCATCAAACTAAAACAAAATAGTAGACAAAAAGGGTACTAACAAAACCTGACTGTGACTCCTTATTAAACCTGTGAACCTGAAACTCTTTAATAGAAAATTTCAAAATCATTATTGTACTTAAACCCGATGCCACAAGCATTACAATTAACTGAAACAGAAAAAGAAATGTTATTATAAATTAAGGCACTTAAAAGTAACGTAAAATACATATATAATTACCGAGAAGCTTATAATAAAGTTTAAATAATTACAACATTTATGCAGAAGATCGTACGAATTATACAAAGAACTTGTATCAAGATCCGCTTTTGATGCTAATTTTTCTAATCCACTGGTTTCGCAGGTTTCATTTGCTGCAGCATTATTTGCCATAAGGCTTTTTGCAACATGTGCCTTTAAAACAATAAGTCTTTTCAAGACTGTCGTGAGCAAAAAACAGAAAAATACAATTTCAATCTCATGCACCGTAACTGGTATATAAAGAAAATAATTTGAAATCGATATATTCAGTTGAATATATCGATTTCGCTTTGCCACCAAAAACATAAACTTGATAGATCTTCTAATATATTATATAGGACGGCGGCACCTATTGCATAAAAATAATAGCGTTTTTGTGTAGAAAGCAGTTTCTCATTCAAAATATTGAGGTTCTCATCAAATTTTTGATAGTTGAAAAAAATTTTAGAAGTTTATTTTTTTGCATAAGCATAGCATTTAAGCCTAAAATCAAATGCTCTACAGCCACTGTGACTTTGAAAACGAATTCTGTAGCATAAATGTGACCATCTGCTATAAGATATGTATTTAAAGTCAAAAGAAGAAGTATGGTGTAAACATAACTCATCCACCGGACAAATTTCCTACAAAAAAAGAAATAAACACGATTCACTCCAAGTAACATTTCTAACACAATAAGATATTTAACACTTTGTATTCCACACACAACACACACACACACTTATACACCTCACTTAACCATTACGCACATCAATTACTTTAATAATGTTCCATTTGTATACTATATTTTGTAATTAATTGTTTGTTATAGTATAATTGCATGTTTTTATTATTTTTATTATTATTATTTATTAATTTGTTCTACTTTAAATAATCTTTGTAATGAATTCAGTTCACTCATACTACTTTATGAAACGACGCTAGTGAGGAGGGCGTTAATAACTGCCACACAGTTTATAACTAATGCGGTTATTATCGTTATAAATTATTATTTTGTTTGTAATTTTGATATGAATAAATTATTATTATTATTATTATTATTATTCCAGCACTTTCATTTTGCACATAATTATTTCGTTTTGGTGATGGTGGTTCTTTCTGAGATGTTCTTTTTTCTTGAACTGTATACATTTGTGCTGTCAAGTGTCTTATCTGAGCAATAATAGGCTGTACAAATTTCTGGCAATGAACCCAAAGTAGAATTTAGTAATACCTATATAATTGGTAGAGCGGCTGATAAGGGAAATTTAATTCCATTATAGTAATGGATACGATACGTCAATTCTGACAAATTATTATTAAAATACATAAATATTTTATAAATTGTGACTATAGGCTTATACAGGGTTTTACTGTACACTGTAAACTTATGTTTATTATATTTTTATCATATATGTAAACAAACCAAACACAATAATTGTTTTACAAGCTTTTGAAATGAAGGTAAAATTGAAAAACATTTTTTTTTTGGATTTGTCAATCAGTGAAATATCTTAACAGACATCTTATCCACAAAAACATTGTTTTAATAAATACAAACAAGACATGTAAAACAATTATTATTCTTAACGAAAAGTATTTTAGATTTAAATTTTTATTACCTGTGTACATACAATGTTAGTAAAATATTTGTAAAGCATGTATGCAGTAACAAGGAAAAGGTCGTCACCTATTCCACGGTAATATGTGATCGTACAGTGGAAAATTGTACTAGATTTTATCCCTATTATTTCAGAATATGAAGACTTCTTGTATGTACAATATTGATATACTATTTTTAAATAATATATATTTTTTTACTATATTCTGCTTATACATAGAAAACTTCAAAAAGGAAAGATTTTCTAAATATATGTTTAGTTATAAGATAAAAAGTAAACGTCTAAGCCAATAAATTATTCAAGGACAATCATTAAATTTATTCACCGCTTTTTCAGTAGAATAATTTTTAACCGACTTCTGTAGAAGGAGGAGGTTATCAATTGGACTGTATTTTTTATATTTCTTACCTCAAAAGTTTTGACGGGTGAAAAAGATTATTTTTATTTGAAAGCTGGTGCTTTCCATGTGGTCCAATATTAACTATGAGAAAATCACATAAGTCTTAAATTTGAATTCAGAATGTACACGACAAATGGATGAATAACTCAATATCAAAAACTAAACTAAACTAAAATAGCTTCACGCTTTATCCCTAGCGGGGTAGTCAGAGAGAACGGAGCACCAAACGCTACGGTCTCCATATACCTCTTTCGCCTCGTCCACTGTCAACTCAATATCACGCTAACCAATTTCAAGGTTTCTTTGTTTCTTTGTTCTGAGTATCGGATACGGTTTAAGTTGGTTTCTTTTTTTTGCTAAAAAAATCCATTTTATTTATTTATTAAAGACAACTGACAAATCATACACTTCTTCAGATATTATAATCGTGTCATAAAAACTATGGGTTTAGTAATACTTTACTTATAATGACTAATAAAGTCTAATCTTGGTTGGTGGCTTTTTAGATTTTTAATATTATAAGATCACTTCGTTGTCCGTCTGTCTGTGATGATATTTTATTTCAAGCTGAAATGACTATCCCTTGGAGCAAGCAATAATTCAAGCCTCTAAGTCACCTCAATAAAAGATACGAAAATTAAAGCATCATTTTTGCTGCATTTTGTATGAAGTTCGCCATGTAATTAAAATTATTAATTAACTTAACCAAATAATAACCAAAAATTTAGCACGAAGTAAGAACTTACAATAAAAATAAGGAAAAGAAATCGAATTTCATAAATCAAATATTACAAACTTATAATTGTAGTTTATTTTATACAAATAAATGAGTAATCGTATTCAATATAGATATTTTACGAATTTAGTAGCTTCTAATACTTTCTATTGAGCATCTAATAATATTATCTAATAAAAAATGCACAGATTCATATATCCGGCGTTTATGCGATCGAAATGGATATACAAAATTTTTACATAATTCAGTTTCAATTTCACTTTCAAAACAGTATTTCTTACTATACCGTGTCTCCTTACATATGACTTACTCCTTACATTTTCGGTTTGCATCCTCTTCTGATCTTTTATGAACATATTATTCAGTACAAAAATAATTAAATGTATTATGTAGCTCAATTTGAACCCTCGTGTCTTGGATACTGTCCAAACTTTCCAAACCAATTAAGCTGTATTTTCTCATCGCACTACATTTAAATTCATGTACAATGAAATTTTGTATACGATTATACAATTTTTGTCATTTAATATTATAGATTGTTCTTTTTACTTTTCTATATAAAATTTACTATTGGCTGTAATATTATAATCTCTGAAAACTCTTATTGAGAGGTTCATATGACGAGGGTCGAACGTAGACAGGTTATATTGTATTTGAAAATAACTTCTACGTAGGGATCCAACGATCCCTAGGTTATTTTCATCCAGGTCTTTTGTAGCGTTCCTTTTATGTTATGAACTAAACGTGGTCTACAGAAAAATGTTAACGGAATGGTCACAATGTATCTTATTTTAAGTTTTTTTATTGTATAGTTTAAGAAATTCTTTTATATATTTATTTTAACTGTTTTTTTTTATTCGGGATTATACATACATATTGTAATTATGATTAGAAAAAAAATTATAACAGTATACTTAGCAGTATATAACTTGTATACATAACATATCTAATAGCTCAACTGCTTAGAGCATACAGTCCAATAATAATAATACAGAGAAATATTGATTATTAGATAGAATCTATATTAAACTCACCTTCGACACAATAATCATCGTTTTCAAAATACCTCTGGAGACAAGGAAACGCTGATGTAGTAATATGTACCATGTACAGATAAACACTAGACACCTTCTTATTTGTCAAATAGTGGACCGTTCATGGCCACAGTAAACTGCTTGTAATAAACTTCAGTCACACCATTTATTTTACTGCTATACATGATACGAAGGAATAGAACTGCAAGACCTTTTTTAAATATTTTATAATGTGTTTTTCGAGTAAAAATTAAATTAGCTTCACGCTGTATCCCGCACACAGCAGGGTAGGCAGAGGGAACCTAGTGTTAAGACACTCCGTTCCCCACTTTCTGCCGAATTCTGGAGGCATTGCGTGTTGAGTGGCAGAACTCAACGCCGCGCTTAACCGTTTTTCGAGTAAAATCTTCAAATTTGTTTTTTTTAAGTTAGATTTAAACACTTTTACGTTTAATTTATATTCCAAAGAGATATGGTGAAGCAGCACACGCGTACGATTTAAAACGCTACAATTTGTGGGTTTGATTTCCTCTGGTGGGATTGCGTGTTGATTGGCGGAACTCAACGCTGCCTTGGTGCCAGAGCGAAGAAATGGAAATATTAATTCATTTCCTTCGAGTGAAATCACAACCATCGTGTTACATTCACCCTTGTACCCCTGCACGACTGCCTCAAAATCCGATCCGATCATATATTTATAAAATTAATATTTTAACTTTACAATACAGGATTACAGTATATTGTGCTAGGTAAATGAAATACTTGCTTAAATTCGTTGAAATTTTATATAATTCTCATAGTAAAAGCTAAGAAATTTTACAAAGAAATTGAATTTTATATAATAGATCTAAAGAAGGATGCGGAATGCCTTTGGGTTTTATTGAAGGAAACGCTTATAGCGTATTAGGCTGTGTGTGATACGCAAATCCCTTACTTTAGAAGTGATATCAAACGGCCCTAATATTTATCGGATAGAATTGATCTGTTTTATTCTTGTGTATACCTTATTTAAAGCGAGTTATAGCAAATATTTTAAAATATTTCTTAAATAAAAATTGTTTTAAAATATTACTATTATAAATAATAGTTATATTATAAATAATAGTTATATTATAAATAAGACTAATTGAGGCCAGTCGTGGCGCAGGGGCATAAGCGTGTGACTTTAAACGCAACAGGTTGTGGGTGCCAGTATTCCCAATTCGAGAAAATGAAATATTTAATATTTTTCATTTCTTCGCTTTGGTGTCGAGACAAAGCGCATTGAGTTCCGCCACTCAATGCCTCCAGAATTCGGTGGGGATGGAGTGTCTCAACATAACATCTCAGTTTCCCTATACCTACTCTGTCATGATACACCATAAAGCTAAAAAAAGAAAAAAGATTATAATTTCAATGACATTCGTACATGATCCTTACCTAGGAAAAATAAAAGCTTAATTAGTTTCGGGAACTCTTTCCAAGTTCCCTTGATATATAATTAAAATCATGCACTTTTTTAGATTTTTTTTATGTAGCGAGATATTTATATGTCTTAACACTAGGCTCCCTCTGCCTACGCTAAGCTAAAAAAATAGACTAACTCTTGATTAAAGTTAAATATATATATTTTTTAATTTTATGAGCTTCACGCTGTATGAGGGACACAGCGGAGTAAAAACAGGGAACCTTGTATTACCTACCACCGAGGCGCCACGACCGGTTTCTAATTTATTTAATTGCAGAGAAAACATATTCAGGCAAATGTAGTTTTTTGCATTAATATTGAGAGGTCATTCTGAGATTCAGAGAGAGAGAGAGAGAATCGTCATTATCATAAGATAAACAAATCACACATTTTCTAATAAAACCAAAAAATAACCCGTAATGAAAGACAAGCAATATAATTTGAACGCATTTTACCATCGTGGAGTTTTTATTGCTCAATACAAATCACAAAAATTTCAACACCTAAGCGTTTCACGGTTAAAATCACGAAACCGCAATTAAAACGGGGAATTCCTGCAGAAGCACGTAATTATCTTGAACTTGTTTGTTTAGCTTTCTTTAAACCACCCTCAAGTGGTTTAAAATAAAAAGCTTTTCCTCAAATTGTGATTAAAAATAAACAGATAGCAATCTAAAATATCCACAAATATACTCTACAAATATTATAACTTACTTTTACTCTACAAAATATACAACCTTGAGACGTATATTTTTTTGAACTAGGCAAAATAAGTTATACGCATATAGCAGGGTAGGCATAGGGAACTTAGTTTAAGGCATTCGGTTCCCCAATTTTCGAGACATCGCATTTTTAGCTGCGGGCTGTCGGCCGTCATGGTCCTTTGAGACTAGGATAGACTACAAATACAAAGATTGTGGATTGAATACTTGCTCAGAGAAACTAATTATTTTTATATCCCTGCTGTGAGAGGTAGATCTATTTTTATAATTAACAATAGTTGTTTTCACAACAATATATAAAATATGTTAGGTGCGTAGTCAAAATGAAATTATTTTACTAAATCGTTTATCTCAGTCACGGAAACAATAATTTGTAAACTAGAGTAGCTTTCGGAAAATTAAACTGAGTATTTATCTTTTATAATGTATTCTGTTTCTGTAAAAGCTTTAAGAAATTAAAATATGAGTTTATTCTAAAACTTCAATATATTCTCTTGTCAATTAAGGGATATGTACATGTTTGTGTATAATAATACTAGTAATAGTTTAGAATATTGTGAGGTTTTCTGAATAATATATCTAAAGAAATATCACCCAAAATTTACAAAAATTAATTCTCCCGACATTGTTTTTATGCTAGCCTGTCCTGTTCTATTGTTGGGAAAAGGCCTCTCTCCATTTCTTTCACTCCTTCCTATTTTGTGCTATTGTAGACCAGTCGGAGCTGTAATGGTCCTCTCGTCTCGCCATCTACATTTTGGTCTATCCTTTCTCCCCACATACACGAATATTTATATATACTGTTAACTTGATATGTTTACCGATGATAATATACCTACTGTATTTTAATTATATGACAGCCATATTTTAACTAAAATTGTATAAAAGGCAGTAGATATTTCTTTTGAGGTAATTTTCCACATTGGGCTGGAGCAGTGTAGGCGAGTGTTAGTTAACTCTTAATGGGCCCCTCAAGCCTGCTCCTGTGGTCGCAAGTCCCAGGTACTTCTCCAAGCTCATCAGTATTTCTGTATTTTGTTATTTTAAAATGTAATTAAACAAAGTAATTTATACGATCTGCAGTTTTCTTCACATCATGCAATACAGAAGACAACAATACGATAATAATATTTAATATTTATATAAAAACTAAATCAAAACCGAAACCTAAAAAAGAACATAAAATAAAGTAAACACTTTAAAACAACAAAGTCTCAACGAGCATCCACGACTATACGAGAGCGTTGTTATTTCTTGCGACGTCGTAGATGTTTAAGTTTGTTTTAAATGAGAGCAGGGACTTACGAATAATGTTCACTCACCCGATTATATTAGATATGTGAACGAGAAAACTACACGAGTTTTGAACTTGGACTGACAATTTATCATGAAGGCACAATTTTGTTGTCACATTTTGCATACGACGCTAACGTGATGTGCTCGAGTTTTCTTGTTACAGACTCATCTCTGTATTTCGTCTGGAAAATATTTCAGTTTATATATTTAAAGGTGAGGCCAGTCGTGGCGCAGCGGCACGAGGTGTGACTGTAAAACCGACTGGTTGTGGGCTCGATCCCCACTCGAGGAGATGAAATATTTCCTTAAATTTATATTTCCATTTCTTCGCTCTGGTGTCGAAGTTAAGCGCGGCGTTGAGTTCTGCCACCCAACACACAATGCCTCCAGAATTCGGCAGAAAGTGGGGAACGGAGTGTCTTAACACTAGGTTCCCTCTGCCTACCCTGCTGTGTATATATGAAATAAAAAAGTGTTAACATCAAATAAATATATATAAGTATTATATATATTTTTTTTTTGCTTCACGAATTAATATATAGATAAGTACGTTATAATAATAATAATAAATGTGGTGATGCTGGAAGGCAGCGGTCGCGTCGAAATCTTAAGTAGTACGGTACTAATAAATATGATGCACATAAAGACTCGTACCAAGTATATTATAAATATAATATAATAATTCGAAGCCTATGATGGCACGATCTTTTAGGATCGAATTTCTTATAAAGGCAATATTTGTGTAGGAGCGACACATATTGTGGTTCAAAGTGATCTTTGAACATTATTATAATATTGAACGTTGCTTGACGTCGCGAAGGCTGATGTGATGGGCTTATGCGAACTGTTATAGCGACATTAACTATGTCGTGGCTGACGCCGTCTCGCAGTACGCTCGCGATACGTAAGCTATGCTTGTATGGCGTTGGTCATTGATATATTGTATACCACTTCTACGACTTGGTATACGACTAGTAGGTGTGTGGTGCTATTTTATGTCCCAGCTCCGGTGTATGTAATAGTGTCCACCCGTCTCATACGGGTGTGTGGTGCTATTTTATGTCCTGGAACTCTAGTGTATTTAGTAGAGTCCGCCTACGGTTCGAGACACGACTGTGGGGTGTGTGCCGTACGTTTATTTAACATATCGTCCGCCTAGCGGTAGTGCGTTCGTTCCAATTACTTATATTGATCTCACAAATCAATCAATATCACGAATCACTATTCTAATACAATCTTAATATAAACCAGCGTAACAAGTACCTTCGGAAAGATCACACACAAACGTCTCGGGGGGTTCAACGATGACTGTAAAGCTGCGGTCTGGTCGGAATTCACGGTGTAGGAGCGGGGCGGTGCCCGTACTCTTTCGTCCTCTTATTATAACTAGTTCGCAGTTATAGTGGAGAGGAAGATAGGACGCTCTTGGCTTTTCTTCGGACGAGCTTCGAGTTATGACAATGTCATATTGTCGAGTTTCCAGTTATTTAAACAAACTGACACAAGAACAACTTCTGATGGCAAATATCTTATTAAAGCGATACTTTGTAATAGCATAATATAAAATTCTTAAAACTGTTACCTCTGAATCTCTAAAAGATTTTGGGTTCTTCACGATCACAACTATAAACAGTTTTAACCACTAGACACATCAGGAGCCAAGGCATTATTTATTAAATAATATTTTCAAAGGAGTTTGGGATATCAGTTACAAACGCCCCGCTTAGCCTCGACACCAGAGCGAAGAAATATACAATATAAATATACAATATAAATAAAGAAAATTTTGAAAACTCAAAATTTATAGGTATTTGATAGAAAATTAATCATTCATTTTATACAAAACGAGTACATACCTAAGTTTGTCAACTTAAGTTTGTCAATTATATATGCCAATCAAAACCTACGCTCATATTTTTTAAGATAACGTATATTTCGTACTTTACACTATTCTTTATTTTTAGTACTTATAAGCATTTCTCCAAAGGGGAATCAAAGTCAAAAATCAAAAGAAAAAAGACAATCAAAAATACAATATAACTGCTTTACAATAACAAAACATTAAAATATTTTTACTGAAGCTAAAAATTATACATAATGAAAGCAATACCAAAAAAAAATCAAAATAATCGTCCAACTAAATACAAGGTCGCTGAATCGACTATTTCATAATCGACAGGTTATTTGTAATTTTACTCCGAAAGTCGTTAACGTGTCCTCTCAAACGCCGGATGTTGTCTGATGCATCGGTAACTGCGACATTTTCCTTTACGTTACACGCCATTACAGGACGAACTGACTACGACGGAGAAAATAATACATTTGCTGGAACCTCCAGAGCTTGTGGCATATTGTGACCAGGCATTAACTATGAAAGCTTTTCTAGAAGACGAAAGTAATTTCTTATTTGTAAGATTTGTATTCTCCTAATATATGGACATTTTTTTAGATGATTGCACCTTTGTTTAAGTGTAGAATCTAATAGGACGACCTATACTAAAAGTACCAAAAAACCCTATAGAGTTTTATTAATGTTAGAATCTTTTCTATCAAAAGTTAATATTTTATAAATAACATTAATATGTAGAAAACGTATATGTAGAAAATCTCCAGTCGAAAAAACTAGTTGTAGCGCAGGGGCACAAAGTGTGACTGTAAAATCGAATGGTTGTGGGTTCGATCCCTACTCGAGGAGTGAAATATTTACTTAAATTTATATTTACATTTCTTCACTCTGTTGTCGAGGCAAAGTGCGGCGTTGAATTCTGCCACTCAACACATAATACCTCCAGAAGTCGGTAGAAAGTGGGGAGTGTCTTAACACTAGGTTCCCTCTGCTTTTCTTTCTTTTCTTTGCTTTGTGCGGGATACAGCGTAAAGAAAAAAAAATCATATTATTATAATTAATAATCATTTGCTTGAGCATTTTATAGCTTCACGGTGTATCAAGAACTTAGCAAGGTAGGCAGTTGGAATCTGGGAACCTAGTGTTAAGACACTATGTTTCCATTAAGACACTTTCGATTCCCACTTTCCACTGAATTCTATATGCATTGCGTTTTGAGTGGCGGTACTCAACACCGCGCTTTGCTTTGTTACCAGAGCGAGAAAAAAAAAAAAATCAAAAACAGGAATCGAACCGTCAACTTGCCGCGTCCGATCCGTACACATGTACCTCTCTGCCACGACTCTCCTTAAATACCCAAAATCTTTAATAATATAAATATCCTCACATAGAGTGATGACGTCAGTAATCCAATTTTAAAGATAAAACAGAGATTTATATGTTAAAGAAGTAGACAAGGGCATAGAATAGGTTTTTTTATGATTAGGAAGCCAGTTGCGCCACAAAGACAAGTCGTTTAAACTTAGCAGCACTATAAAGACAGATATTAGAGCTCTAAGCATTAACACATTGCGAGTTAGAGATAGTAACTAAACTACTTACTTAAGTTATTCGCTTTGTTCCAAGCGTGTGTTCTCTATTAGCGGTAAATGGTGGTGGCAAATGGGTGTAGGTTTCCAAATTTTCAACTATTATGCTTACACTAGAAAATGGCTAGTTTCCAATGAAAATTTAATAGTTTTTTATTTACGTGAAAATATATTAAAATTCTCCCAATAACCACACCACACTAAAAAAAACATTGATATATATATTCAGATTAAAACCAAATTGCACAAAATGCAATCTTATGGTTAAGTAGCCATCTCTTCCAGACAACCTTAAGAGTGAAAAGAAACTGTCATACTTATGAGCTTATGATAATAATAATTTTACATAAATATCTTACTTTTGGAAGCCAGTCGTGGCGTAACGACACGAGGTGCGACTGTAAAAACCGACTGGTTGTGGGTTCGATCCCCACTCGAGGAGATGAAATATTTACTTAAATTTATATTTCCATTTCTTCGCTCTGGTGTCGAGGTTAAGCGCGGCGTTGAGTTCTGCCACTCAACACGCAATGCCTCCAGAATTCGGCAGAAAGTGGGGAACGGAGTGTCTTAGCACTAGGTTCCCTCTGCCTACCCTGCTGTGTGCGGGATACAGCGTGAAGCTGATTTGATTTTTTTTAATCTTACTTTTGGTGTTAAAAAGTATAAAATATGTTATATTTTAATTAAAATAATATACACAACTTAAAAATCTATTGTTTCTAATCGGATATTAAAGAAAACAAGCTTGCAATATTCAGGTCCATGGGAAGTACCCTAATATTTTTGATAGCGTTGCGAATTTCACACAACATGCATCAAAAACTATATACATATATAAATGTATCGTTTTATTGCGATAATATCTTTTAATTGCATTGACTTAGAACATTGTTCTTTTTTTTGTGCTCGACTTAGACCTTGAATAGTCTTGACAGATGGAATCTTAAAAAGAAAAAGTATTTTAATTTGCTTACATGTTATTATTAATAGTGTCTTCAGCATATCATGTAAATAAATACATTCTACAACTGAATTTTCAATATATACGTCGCCGGGCGTGTTGAATTTCCCGTGAGATTGAAAACAATCATGGGTGGTTTATCAAAATATACAGTATTTTGAACTTCAATTTCTTGAGCTACGATCTTTTTCGAAACTAAACGCTGTGTTTATTTTACTAGAGTGTCCTAGTTCTAGTATATATATATATATATATATCATATTATTATTATGAATATATAATAGTAAATTATTATTAATAATTTGACGATCAATCTTACTGAAAATTAAAATTATACCTTTAACTTGTCGCTTAAGCGATCAATAATTTACTTGTAAACTGTATAAATTAAAATATAATATTTTCATTTTTACGCTCTGGTCTCAAGGCAAAAAGCATTGAGTTCCGCCAGTCAACACGCGATGCCTTCAGAATTCGGTGGAAAGTGGGGAATGGAGTGTCTTAAAACTAGCGTCCCTCTGCCTATGATGCTATATACGGGATACAGCGTGAACTGAAAACTAGATTATATATTTAATTGCTGTTGCCCCTTACATCTATTTCAATTTATGTTTATAAAAAAAATTAACACTATTCGAAAAATATATCAACGCCCAGAAAAGTCAGATATAGGAATACTTCGTTGTTTATTGTATTTATCTATTATATGCATAGATAGTATAAATCTTTATAAAGTACCTGATAGAGATTATTTTATATATATTATATTTATATATATATATATATATATATATATATATATATATATATATATATT
>JAATLQ010031395.1:30259-41274 GCA_013421005.1 Heliconius erato x Heliconius himera | reverse complement strand
TAGGCAGAGGGAACCTAGTGTTAAGACACTCCGTTCCCCACTTTCTGCCGAATTCTGTGTCCGAGTCCGAGTGGCAGAACTCAACGCCGCGCTTAACCTCGACACCAGAGCGAAGAAATGGAAATACAAATTTAAGTAAATATTTCATCTCCTCGAGTGGGGATCGAACCCACAACCAGTCGGTTTTGCAGTCACACCTCGTGCCGCTGCGCCACGACCGGCCTCTATTTTAATTATTTTATTTTATTAATTTGCTTGCTCTTTATAAAAATCACCAACTCGTGTCTCCGTTATTGGCTTAGCATTGAGAAGTTTTCCAATAAATAAAAGTTGTTTTGATGCTTCGAAACGTTGAATAATTTACTTTTAAAAGAAATTTGTCAATAACTGCGAAGCCTATGATTGATTTGTTGAAGAATAATATTTGTGGGAATTAGTCATTCCCAGCAAAGTTATTTTTCTATTCAATATTTACGTTAAAATAGATCTGTACGCTGCAGTAAAGTTCTCTATTATAGTTTGGTACGATATGGAAGATTATTTAAGGGAAAAGATAAAAGATTTTTTGGAAACAGAGCAAATAGAGTTATGACATAACATTTTTTTAATCTATACAAGCTGTAAATGGCACGGTTGTGGGCTCTATTCCCACTCGGTGGAATTAAATATTTAATATTTTCATTTCCTTACTTGTACGGTTTACGTACAGATTTTTTATAGCTGACACCGTGACCTCGTTTATGACGCATTAGAACGAAATATATTTAAGTCAATTATACCTACAGCTCAACATGCAATGTCTCTAGATTTCGGCGTAAAGTGGGGAGTGTCTTAAGTGTGTTTGTGAGTATTGTTTTAGGTTTCCAGGTAACCCTTGCCTACCGTGCTCTGTGATAATTTAAAAAAAATTTAAAACTTTTTAGGTATATATTTTAATTTTACATCTTTGCAAAAAGTTCACGTCCAAATTACATGCTATAAAAGCCGAAGATTAATAATAATAATAATAAGCCTTTTATTTCACATATCACTCTTTTTACTAATATTGTTAGTAGTGCTAGTTAAATATTAATAATATTAAATATCTTATAAATTAATAAATTTGTTCGTTAGTTATTAATATAATTATAAGATTTCGTTTTGGTGATATGGACCTCATTTTCTTGGATATAGGATATCTCCATTTCGCTTTACAATTTTCTATTTTTCCCCAGAGTCATTCAATTTTGTCCAGCAGTTTTTTTTCCGATTCCGGTTGTGTTCGTAACAACAAAGTAATTTTATGTCCCGACTTTGAAATTCAAAAGTGGTTTAAAGAAGTTGTTAATTAACATAAAAACTTACACAAACTGTTAATAGCGATACAAAACCGATTGTGATGTGACAATTTGATAAAATTAGTGACATATAATATGCATACAATAAAGAACAAAAATAATTTTGAATAAATAAGGTTATCTGTCAAAGAGTGAACTTTTCTTTTACAACAGTGACAGACTGGTGCCAACTTTATAATATAATACGAATATATAAATAACGTTTCGTTTTATAAAATTAAGTACCCTTAGCCTGACTTTAAAATACGTTATTAATATTAACAAAATAAGCCGAAGATTATCTTCATAATTTTTTTCTTGATGATGAAATAACTTTATAACTTTTTTTTAATATAAATGTGAAATAAAAATCGGTGAAATATCCCCTTACGATTTCCAATTATTTTTCTCACAAAATGCCTTATTGTCACTTATTTATAAGATATAAATATATGGTATCGCGGACTATTTTTAGATCTAATAGAATAGAATATTTTTGTCATACAACGTAGTGACGTATAATTAACTATGTGTGCAGCGCACGCGCTTAAAATGATTTTAAAGCAATCTGATGGCGTTCCTTATTATTGTTTTTTAAGACTAACTACGACTTACATCGTAATGTTATATACCCTATAGCACTTCTGAAGAATGCAGGTCTCATACAAAACAAAATGAAAGTAAATCGGATAAGTAGATCCGGAGATATTAGCGTTTAAACAAACAAGCAAACAAACTATATTAGTATAGATTACTAAAGTTTACTATGACGATCACGTATCGTACTTATCTATATATATAAAAGGACATGTACCTGACTGACTGATGGTAGAAACGTGAAATTTGGACATATATTTATTTTCATAATCTGTACATCCACTAAGAAGGGATTTTGAAATTTAACCCTAAAGGGATGACATAGGGGTTAAAAGTTTGTATGGATTTTTTTTTAAATCGGCATCGATTTTAATAAAATTTAGAATTCCGACTCTTAAAAACATTTCATTGAATACGTGTTTCATGGTTTTTTAGAATTCACCCCCTAAAGGTTCAAATAAGGTTAAAGGTTTATATGGAAATATCTTTAAATCGCCACCGATTTTAAAAAAAAAAAAATTCAGACTGTTAAACATATTTTATTGAACACGTGTTTCGTGGTTTTTTAGAATTCACCCCTAAGGGCGAAGCTGCGCGCGCCCACTAGTTAATTATATAAATGTGAAAGTTTGTTCCACTTTCACGCAAAAGTACTGTACGGACTTAGATGAACCTTTACAGTAGTATATTTATACAATTTATGTATAAATATACTACTGTAAAGTTTCATCTAATTACAGTAGTACATTTATACAAAATGTGTATATTTTGTATGTTTTGTATATACACATTTTGTATAAATGTACTACTGTAATTAGATGATGTCCGTACAGTACTTTTGCGTGAAAGTGGAACAAACTTTGAAATCATATTTGATAATATTTTCAATAAGCCTAAATTAGTAAAGCGTGTGTGAGATGCGTCGATAAATGGATTAATCTATCTCTTCGTATAGGGACTAAAGGGTCCGTCGGTCATTTGCTAAGTGCCAATTGATTACCATCAATGTAATCAAATGTTTATTGTTTCATTTTGTATTTTGAACATGTAAATGTGATTATTGTGAGTTTGACTCGTATATTTTTTATTCGTAATAATTTTTCTAGTTCTTCGCTCTGGCAAGACAAAATACGGCGTAAACTGAGAAAAAGTGCGAAACTGCTTTTTTAGCTAAACCCTGTATCCCGGACACCTGCACTTTTTTGCATTTTTTTTAATTTCTTATTTTAAAAATATTGATAATTAGATAATCCAATATAATATTCGAGATTTCTATAAATTCTACGTGATTTATTGTTGATTTATGTTTTTGCAATCACTATAAACAAAAATTCCTAATATTTTTTTACAAGGACACGAAAAAAAAATATAAAGCAAGTCTTGTTTTCAATACTTTGTCGAATTTTCTACATCCCATTAGATGATGGAAATAGACTATCGAAAAAGGTCTTCTATTTTTCGCTAAGCCATTTCTTGAAAATATCCGATGGGAACATGAGAAAATCCACTCGCTATAAAATAGCCCAAGCTGATAGTTTTTCTATTAGAATCTTTATCAAATATCCTTTATCTTTGAGATAAAAACCTCTTCTTTTATTGAAAAAAAAAAACTATTCGAGCTTTAGGATTAAGCTAGTGCAAGTTCAAGAGAATTAAGTTTAATAGAATCTATTCAATTATACAGAATTACAATAATACGAACATACGTACAACGTACATTAATTACTCTTAATCGTTATAAATATTGTTATTGGCTTCATCTCGCACACAGAAATCCTGCTGTGGCAGAGGGAACCTAGTGGAAGGACTCTCAGATCCACATTTTACTCTGAATCACTCGTCGCGCTTTGCCTCGACATCAGAGCGAAGAAATCAAAATATAATTTCAAATAAATATTTGATTTCCTTGAGTGGATATTGAACCCACAACCAGTCGTGTTGGAACACAAATATGTGACTGTATATCGAATACTTGTGATCCTGAGCCTCTATCGTTACAACATAACACGGATTTAGATGGAAACAACAACACATGTGTGCTACAGGTAAGGCGGCAGGAAAAACTTATTTTACTCTATTCTCCCCTTTTTACCTGATTAATTAATTACAAATGTCTTTATATGTCTTTTAAGTAACGTATTTCAATGCTATATAATTTACATTAATAATTATAAAAGATGTAAAATTATATTAGACTTTAATTAAGATACTAGAAGTCAAATGACTAGTAATTCCTACTGGTAAGTTTGGAGATCATTAAACCAGTAATATTTTAACTTTGTGATATTTTTAGCTTCACGTTGTGTTTTGCACATGGCAGGATTGCCAGATGGAACCCAGATTTAAGACACTTTTGTTCCCCTATTTTCCCCCGAATTCTGGAGACATTCGTGGCAACGCAGGTGTCCGGCATACAGGGTGAAGTTAAAAAACCAGTTTCGCACTTTTCGTCCCAGATTACGCCGTATTTTATCTTGCCAGAGCGGAGAAATAGTAAAAATATTACAAATAGGAGTCAAGCCCACAATAATCCGATTTATATATTTAAAATACAAAATAAAACAATAAACATTTGACTAAATTGATGGTAATCAATTGGTACTTAGCAAATCACCGATGGTCCCTTTAATCCTTATACGAAGAGATAGGCTGATCCGTTTATAGACTTCATTAATTTAGGCTTATTGCGTAACTAGCGATCCAAACGCGGCTTCGCCCGCTTAAACTTATTGTTATTATATATTATATTCAAATATACAAAATGTACACATTTTTTATAAATATACTACTGTACTTAGAAGAAGTTTATCTCCTCGAATTTATAGTCACACCACCGCCTACACCACGGTAGGCCTCTGTGTAATGATTAAGTAATATGATTAATATCTAAAAAAAAAAAACAACTTCACGCTGTATCCCGCACACAGCAGGGTAGGCAGAGGGAACCTAGTGTTAAGACACTCCGTTCCCCACTTTCTGCCAAATTCTGGAGGCATAGCGTGTTGAGTGGCAGAACTCAACGCCGCGCTCAGAGCGAAGAAATGGAAATATAAATTTAAGTAAATATTTCATCTCCTCGGGTGGGGATCGAACCCACAACCAGTCGGTTTTACAGTCACACCTCGTGCCGCTGCGCCACGACTGGCCTTAATATCTATCTTAATGATTTCCTTTTTAATTGTGTATTTTCAGCCTCAGTTTTAACATTAGTGTTTATAATTTTTTTTCTTATTTAAAAAAAAATAATAATGTTAAAATTAGCCACACACATCAGTGTAGGCAGAGGGAACTTAATGTTAAAACATTCCGTTCCCCACTTTCTACGGCGGCGGTGTCGGCGGAAAATGGGAGAGTTTAACACTAGATTCCTCCTGCATATTTGCTGTGTGCGGAATAAGCGTGATGCACTATATGACAGCATAGCAGCAGCAGTTTCATTTCTTTTTTAAGTGAGTAACTAAAACCAATCCCCAATATTACACATGAATAGAAGTTCTATCTAGCGTAACATGCAATAACAGGGCAGAAGAATTCCTACAAAGGTATGTATGCTTCCATTCGAGCCAATAAATACTGGATAATTCTCTGTTACAGAGTTTTGTAGAATTTCACTATTGTAGGGAATGTTTGTAATTCTATCTCTATCTATACTTAATATAATAAAATCTTATCGGATGGGTGTCTGTACATGGAAGATATATCAGGCAAACTATTATTGAGAGCATAACAACAATGTATTAGAAGTTAAATCAGAAGAGAATTAGAAGCAAAAATAAGTAAAATCTTGTAATTTATTATTACGATTTATTTTGTGTATAGATAGCACTTTAGATAACTCTAATGAAATAATAATTATTTTTTTCGCATATGCAGTTAAATAAAATATTTGTATAGTTTATGCATGTGGATTTGATATATATATATATATATATATATATATATATATATATATATATATATATATATATATATATATATATATATTGTTAGCGTACTCGTGTAAAAGAGGGTAGATTTAGGTGGAAAATAACTATAAAAGCAGTGGAATTGTGTCAATCGGGGGCACTTGCTTGTAAGTGACGGCCCCTATTGGAAGGAAACTAGTGTGAAGTATTGTTAGTAGGTGATACATATCACTTATTGCAATTACATAGTATATCTTTCAAAATAGTTTAGAATCATATAGACGATGTGTGTTTTAACGTGTTTCTTTAAAAACGTTACCCGCTTCCGATTTCTAACAATATATATATATTATAAATTATAAATAAATATAATATTAGGCAATTCACATTCAGGTCACCTACTTTCACTCCCGTATCACTTTGTTTCACTCCTTCAGCTAGACAGGAGACAGCTATCCAAATGCAAATTGAACAACCAAGCTGACATGGCGTAACCTTGTTTAACACCCGATCGGATGTCAAACCAGGGCGACATGCCAGCTCCTACTCCCACTCAGGCTGAGTGATCTCTGTAAAAAGACTTTAACGGCCAAAACTTTTCTGTGATCATGCGGAGGGAAAAGATCTGATCCATTCACCCTCTTCCAGGTCTAAAGCCTCCTTGGGCCTCCTACAACAGCTTTTCAGATCTCTCTTGCGAGAAGAATCTCGCTAAACCTTTAGCATAAACTTTACTACCTAAGCTAATCAAACTGATAGCCCTATAGCTTGCGCAGTCTATCTGTGAACCTTTGCCTTTATACAAAGGCACGATGACCACACCAATCGTCTAGGACCTCCCCTGATTTCCAGCATAAATTGCACAAAAACCAGAAAAAGTCCAAGACGCGTGGCTTGGTGGTTGGTGGTGGTTAAATTTAATATAATGATAATAAAAAAAAATCCAGATTAAAATTTCAATTCTATGATTATAGTAAGTAAAAAATAATTGTCTACTAAAAAATAATTGTCTACTAATAATACTCAATTTTTCTATTTTCCATTCATACTATATCATGAAGTATTTGCGGACTCTATTAATGTAAAATATGTTTAGGCAAAACATAACATCGATAGCAAGATTTTGTTTTAGTCTATGTAACTAAAACACCTAATTTATATTACATATTTATAAAGATATCGTTCATTCTGCGTCCAGCTTAGTCCGTTACCTCAAAATATGTGAAAAGTTGACGGAAAAGGAACTACGATTTATTTTTTAAGATGCATTGATGTACATTACGAGCCCATAATGTAAAGTAATTGTGTAGAAATACACAACATTCCCAATTTTCCATTTTCCCAAATAAATCAATAAAATGTGCATGAAAGAAGTAACTGATTAACAAATTTAAATGTTAATAAAATTTATTGTGTTGTCTCGTAGATTGCGCATAATTGCAACCAAAACCCGATAATGGCGACGATCGTGCTTAACGTGCATTTTATCTGGAAATATTTCTGCGGCCCTCGCTGAGTGCTGTTGGATAACTCGGGATAATTTACATTTATTAATCACTAGCATTTTGTTCGAGGTTTCGGTGATTTACAATTCATTTCCATTCATTCCCTTATAGGATTATTTTTGTGTACACCTGATGAGACTATGTATATATTTATTTAAGACGCCAGACCAGTGCCGCTGCCCCACAACGGCATAATAATAATTAAAAACAAAATAAACTAAAATATGTTACATAAATTTAATAAAAACATTAAGCAACATACACTCAAAATATTTTCAACTAGAAGATCAAGTTTACATCGAAGTGCTCAATTATGTCAATGAAACCTCTCTGTTTCCAACTTATATTGGCTTCTTTGTGAGTGGGATCGCGTTGAGCGCCAATTTCACTGCACTTCACATATCACTTATTCAAAATGTGTATAAATGATACAGATACAGCGGAAGTAGTACTATTCGTCATAATGTGTATGTATGTTCTTTTTTTGATTATATAGATGTGTAATGAGGTCATCGTGATTCAAAGCGTATTTGTGAACTCAAAGGCCGTGGGTTCGATTCGTGGCCGAAAGAATGAATTATTTTAACTTAACACTAGGTTCCTTCTGCCTATTTTGCTGAATACGGGATAAAACGCAACAAAATTAACCCCATCAAAGTGTAACAGATTTGTCATACTCAAGTCACAATATTTTCATATTCATAAAAAAACACATTTCCCAATATAACATTTATTATTCACGTAATAGTTCCCATAACTTCATAACTAAGGGTCCACCATTAGTAATCTAATAATACTAAAAGTTAGTCCCAATTGACCCCGATTAACCCTTGACCACCTAGCATAGGTCACAGTGACTCCATGCGATATATTTTTTTAAATATTTCCATTTTACGCTCTGCGCTTGACCGAGCAACACGTGCGCGCAGTGATAAAAATTAGATAAATATATTTAGGTTCTTAGGCTAAATTTAGTGTTAACATTTTATTGTTGTATTTTAGGTTTATCATGTCTGAATATGATCAAGTTATCAGTAGATGGTTAGAAGAGTGTAACTCAGATTCCGAGGGCCATAGGGACGTGTCGGAATTACCAAGTAAACATTGCAGTGACGTAGAAGAAGTACCATTAGACCACGTCATTGATGGTGAATGTCAATCTGACTCTGAAATTGATCTTGACAAGCTAAGTGAAGATGATGATAATGATGATTTGCCAGTTGATGGTGCATTTTCCGATAATCATTTTCCATTGTCAAGACACCAGAACTATATCGGAAAAAACGGGTTCGTTGGTCGTCTCTATCTCCAGTTTCGCGATCAAAAACTTTGCGGCATCGTTTCTCAACCTCCAGTATTGAAAAGGAACTTCGGAGATATTTTGAGCATAAATACGATACCATTCGATACATGGCAGTTATATGCTTATTTAGAAAATGTATAAAAAACGATTATATTGAAATAACACTTCAAAAATGTCAAAAATATTTAATATATAGCATACTCTTGCCAGACGATAGTTCTTAGTAATTATCTTTCGGTAGCGGAAATTTGTAAAATTGCCCCTATAGAGATGCTAACAACATAAATAAGTTGTAACAAGCGTATAAAAATTTCGACGTAGCTTGATGAGAACGTATGGCTTACTGGTCAGACGCCTGGTCGGTTTCCAGGAGGCGGGGGTTCAAATCCTGCTATTTTTATAACTCGTTAGAGACATGCCTTAAAAGTGTAAGTTTTAGGTTTTAATTGAAGAGTATTAATATTAACGTGGAGGTTACGCTGGCGTTAAGTTAGAGTTGAAAGCCAGATCAAAACGCCTCACTTTATCTTATCGGAACGGAATAATGAAAATAGTTTATTTCCTGAAATTAAACCCTACAACCATCGTATTTGCAAAGTCTTTGTGCAGCAATGGTATCATGATAATATATTTTAAATTTATTTTTTTACTACTTTTTCCAGTCCAGAATTAGATTCAAATATCTCATAGGGGTGGAAAAGAGTTACACGGACAGCGGAGTGGATGTCACAGACCCATTCATTAGATATCAGTTGTTTCAATAGTTTATCAATAAAAGTAATAATAGGTATTTGTGTTAAATTTTTTAAGTATTTATGTTAAATAAATAAAAGAAAAATATTATATTTAATATGAAGAAACAGTATCGAAGTGAAATTATTTTATATACATATATGTTATCTTCTCGTTACACGGAGACCCTAAGTAAGCACTCAACTACATCGTTTGCTTTCTGAGACAATATATTCAGAGACGTATGTTGTTGCGGCGTACTATCCAAACTTATTTGAGTTATATATACCTACATGGTGTACTCTAGTGTCGAGGCAAAAGCGCAGCGTTAAGTTCCCACCCTTACTCTACACACAATGCTTCCAGAATTCGGCGACAATTGTGGAACGGAGTGTCTTATCATCTCTGCCAACCTTGCTGTGATCGGGAGCGTGAAGCAGATTTATTTATTTTCATTTCAAATTACCCTGTCAAGCTAACTACTACTTGTGCAATAAACAGTACTTTACTGAACAGTAAAGTAGGCACAGATGGGATACTTCTCATCGTACAGATACACATAATATTATAAACATATGTATGTACATATTAGTTTTGCTTTGAAATTTTGAAATACAAAGCTCAGCAGACGGAACTTAGTGTTAAGATTTACGTTCCTCACTTTCTACCTAACCGTGATATTTCGTGTTGATTGCCAGAGCTGAATGCTGCGTTTTATCTACCGAAACGGGAACATAAAAATAATTTTAATGTAATCATTTCCCTGGGAATTAGGGGCAAACGCTGCCCCACTACACCAGATGTGTGCCTCATTTCTAGTATTCTGTAACCAAAGGGTAAAAACTTATT
The DNA here is from genome assembly GCA_013421005.1 of Heliconius erato x Heliconius himera. Taxonomy (NCBI): domain Eukaryota; kingdom Metazoa; phylum Arthropoda; class Insecta; order Lepidoptera; family Nymphalidae; genus Heliconius; species Heliconius erato x Heliconius himera. The sequence goes on along the minus strand of JAATLQ010031395.1, from coordinate 31,067 downwards.
ACTTAGAATCCTCCATCTATCCTATTGTATGTCACCAGGATGTATCTCATGAACCGTGATAGTTACACGTACGCAAGCTACTGAATGGCACTTGGCCAGTTTTTACAACGATTAATATTAGAATCTTAAAATGAATACTTAAAATAGCAATTGGATCGTTGAAATTACAATTCTTAGCCAGATATAAGATAAAATAAAAATAGGGCTTCAAATTAAATGTCAATATTTATTATAATAATCGATTTACATAAGAAAGAGAGAAGAAAAATATCTATAAGTATCAATAAATTAATCATTTTCTATAAACATAAATTTATCAAAGCCAAGTTTAGAAGATCTTATTTAGTACGTATGAAATAAAAAAAAAGTTTTATAAATTCTCTTGTCTTAAAAAATCTGAAAAAAATTTTGGAATAAAATAAAAAAGAAAACGTGTAAGACATTTTAGAAATAATAATTTAAGAACTATTTTAAAGAGCTAAACCATAAAACATTATCTATTTTTATTTTATTTTATTTATTTATTTATTTTATATTGGGAAACAAACAGCACTTACAATACTTAAAGCTAATACATATCTATATTACATTAGCCAATAAAGTTTCCACTTATGCATCAAACATGGAGTGAATACAAAAAAAAAAAAAAAGAACTTTATACATACATAAAAAATTACAAAAAATATTATATATATATATATATATATATATATATATATATATATATATATATATATATATATATATATATATATATATATATATATATATATATATATATATATATATATATATATATATATATATA
>JAATLQ010031395.1:0-30249 GCA_013421005.1 Heliconius erato x Heliconius himera | reverse complement strand
TATATATATATATATATATATATATATATATATATATATATATATATATATATATATATTATAAAGAAGATAAACAAGTTGCTTTTAAGAGTTAAGTTTAAATTTACTGGACTAATATATTTTAAATTGTACAAAAGAAAAGGTTAAGATTTTCATTTCAGGTGAATTTTGTCAATAATTCTGCGTGAAAATTGCTTAATATTATTGTGAAATATATCTATATCGCTAAAATAGTTAGTTATTGTATGCCCTACAAGACCTTAGTAAAAAACAATTTTTGGCATAATTAGTTTTTCGAGCAGAAATATAAAAGGTATCTCTAGATCGGGCACTAAAACATGGACATTTTATGTGAATATTACTTAGCAGATAGTTGAAATCAATAAGGTTGTGTAAGAGTTTGTACAAAAAAATTGATCTCTATATCCTCTTCGTTTTCTTAATGATAAAATATTTAGATTCTGAGCATCGTCTACAAGTGATTTGTTATATTATATACATAAATCACCTAAAAATTCCAAAACATGAAAGAAACATGTATTTTTCTTACGCTTTAAAAAAATATAGATTGCTCTTCATCAGTAAGCAACAAAAGAAAAACATTTTTTTATCATAAAACATATATTTCTATAACAGCCAATTCTAGTCTTACCTTTTTAGGTATAAGTAGCGGAGCTCAATACTGACCTTTAACTTACCAGAGACAAAACGTGGAGATGAGTTCCGCCACACAATACGCACTGTCTCAAAAATTAAGAAGAAAGATTTGAACTATCACAAACATTTTTTTATCATAAAACATATATTTCTATAACAGCCAATTCTAGTCTTACCTTTTTAGGTATAAGTAGCGGAGCTCAATACTGACCTTTAACTTACCAGAGTGACAAAATAATACATAATTTCTCTAAATATATAATCATTCCCCTAATCGAAAATCGAAAGCCCACTAACCCACGATGACCACCACCCAAAGAAAAAAGAAAAACACAAACATATAAAAAATATAAACACAACGTTCTCTTTCTCCTTTAAAACGCTTTTAACTCTAAACAAGATCACATAAATCTAAATAATCTATTAATTTTCCACCCTTCAACGCATTTAGAACTGTTTATCTTGCCAATTTAATCACTAAGATCACCCTATAATTAAATTCAGAAGAACCCTTTCATCTGAAAGGTCACATTTGAGCGTGCTCACAGTACTACAGATGTAATGGCCAGTCGACGTAGATGGAGTGCAGTCATCAATACGTGTAAGTCCAAATGCGGGCAACGTATTAGTAGTAGATTAATACTTGTATTGGTTTGTCCTTTTAAGGGTGTAACAATTGCTGCTATAACTCGGTTTTTGCGTGAAACGGAAATAAGAATTCTACATTCTTAATATATATTACATTCTTAATTTTTGTATTGATAGTGTGTTGAATTTGAAATGATTTAAAGGGAAAATATCAGCCTTTTTCCCGTTATAGATGGGTAGGTCGAGGTTGAGATAGTTCAAATCTTTCTTCTTAATTTTTGAGACAGTGCGTATTGTGTGGCGGAACTCATCTCCACGTTTTGTCAATCAGAGTAGGAAAACTAAAATTTAAACATTTGTCCTAGTTGTGAATGAACCAATAACCATTGCGCTTACAGTCAGATACTTCCCACCTGTGGCCTTAAATACGACTTATATAAAGAAGCAATTATATTAAAAATGCATAGTTTCAATAGTTAAATAATTCTTGTTTATTATGATATCCATTCACGCATTGCCTCAAAAATTTGGGGAGTGGAATGTCTTAACACTAGTTTCTCTTTACCTACACTGCTACATGCGGGATATAGCGTGAAACCAAAAAAAGTATTTAAAAAATATGTGCATATCAATTCCACATCCTCGATAACTATGTTCAAAGTAAACAAAATCTCCAAAAAGTAAATATAATAAAAACAAAATTTAAAAAAACCGACAAGAGGCGTAAAATAATATAAAATACTTTATTTATATATTTCTACCGAGAAGAGAATAATCAAAATATTTAATACCCTTTAAAATATTCAACGCTCAGTAACAGTAAACTATTGCTAGGGCCTACGAGAAGGGGAGTTAGTTATTTATAAGTAACTAATTATATACATACAAGTGTGCATATGAAAGGTTTCAAATTCGATTCCCGACTGGGACAGATGTATGTGAACAAATATGTAGATTAGAATTATTAGGATTAAGACAAATTGGTTGAAAAGTTATTATGAAAAATATTTGATTACTTCAATAAATAAAACATTATATTTATCATTCGCCGAGATTATTTATAGTCCCAATATGAATATTAAAAATATCTAATCTTTTTTTAAATTTGCGAATACCGTACTAAAATATTTTTTCTGTATCTGTTAATTATAGAGTGAAAAATTAAAAAAAGAAAATTAAAACAAAATGTTGTTAAATTAACTATGTTGTTGTGCTACGCAGAAACGTAAGGGTCAAGGGTATAAATCTATATTAAATTAAATATTTAAATCTGCTTCATGCTGTATCCTGCACACAGCAGGGTAGGCAGTGGGAACCTAATGCTTAAGACACTCCTGTCCCCACTTTCTGCCGAATTCTGGAGGCATTGCGTGTCGACACCAGAGCGAAGAAATGGAAATATAAATTTATATAAATATTTCATCTTCTCGAATGGGGATCGAACCCACAACCAGTCGTGTTTACAGTCACACTTCGTGCCTCTGCGCCACGGCCGGCCTCTATAAATAAAGCTAATATATAAATCTCTATATAATCTCTGAATATGAGAGATTTAAAGTATGGCCATCGCTACGCCGTCGTCGTGGGACAGCGTCACAAGCGTAATGTCTCGAAAACTGGCACACAGAGGAGAGAGTAGAGAGTGAGTGAGCCTTAACACTAGTTAACACTGGTTACTGCCTGTAATATACTGGATAAAAAGTGATTCTGAAAAAATATGCCTTATAATATCATACTAATATTATAAATGTGAATGTAAGTTCGTTTATTACGCTTTCGCGTCAAAACTACTCAACCGATTATCATTTCACTTTGTACACATATTAAGGAAATAGCGGCTCGCCCACGGCTTCGCCCGCTTAAAATACATGATTCTTGATGTAATAAGCACAATTGATTGACAACTATAATGACTTCTAATATGATTTTTTTACGACATTATCGTCAAAGAATTTTTGATTGTTTTAAATAAAAAAATACGACCATTGTTGATATTTGATATGTATAAAATATACATAAAGCTAATTATTTATTACACGTATATATTTTTGTAACTTTATGTTCTTTTTACCTATATAATATACTCTGTTAAATGTGCTGATGTCAGTGAGTAATTTAATTTACTCATTCAGAAGCAGCTTTAAATGTTAAATTATTGATTTGAAGGATTCATAATATTCTTTGTAAAATAACTGTAATAATTGCATATTAACTCCTGTACAGTTTTTAAATTAGTTACATATATTATATGAACTAACCAACCAAAAAATCTTTGTATTTACTTGATATTTCTTTCAAGATCGTTCTTTATCTCTGTGTAGAATTAATTACGACTTAAACTTAACTGTTATGAGTTATGAAGGTAATCTCCACTAACAATTCAATTTTGTTTACTTTATTGTATAAAATATTATATAATAGTGCTTCAAAAATATATATTTTTATCAACAGTCATATAATCAAGACGTTTCGAATGTCATTCTTTAGCCAGGAATCTTACCAGCGCGATTGCTATATTGCTATTGCGAACGTTAGTTCGCAGGCAAAGTAATGCCTTGAGTTCATTCAAATGACGATAACTTTTTTTTTAATAAACCGATTTTGATGAACTAAAACTAAACTGAAAGTACTTAAGTTGAGTTAAAAGAAAGCAATTGGTGAAATTTTCAAGTAAATCGGTTCAGTACTTTCAGAGAAAAACGCGGACAAAAATATGTCGACAGACATACAGACAGACAGACAGACAGACAGACAGACAGACAGACAGACATACAGACAGACAGACAGACAGATAGACAGACAGACAGACAAGAAATTAAAAAAATATATTTTTGCTTTCTATTATTCTTTTTAAGTGTCCCTCTATCCATTTCAGTCAAAATTACTAAATGTACAGACAAAATATTTTTACTGTCTTATTATATATAGAGATTAGGATTTTTTCTAAAAAAAATATAAAGGAAAAATAATCTTTGACTTTAATATAAAAATAAATTTAAGCGAGAAAATTCACGACATTCGAGTCTCTAGTATTTTACATAAGTATAATATTTCAATCCACAACGAAAAACTAAACACATATAAACAACAAATGCTCATTTCGCTACTACTTCCGGCACATCACTTCCGTTTTAAATCGTTCAGTATACGGACGTTTTCTCCGACTCTCCCACTCTACTACACCAGCGGTCTGATTTTGGCAGATTAATGTCTTGTGCGAAGTGTTATTTTATTGGCTAATGTTGCTTGAATACAATCGCCAGAAATGGGAAACAAAAAAAATATCACGTACTATTATGATTTGTTATATGTTTTACAGAGAAAAGTAAATATTTAGACCGTTGTTACTTAGTTAAGAAGATTATAACTAAATTTGTGGGTTCTAAGTTCAAATAACTTACTTACTTAGCTTCACGCTTCGTCCCTAGCGGGGTAGTCAGAGAGAACGAAGTGCCAAACGCTACGGTCTCTACATACCTCTTTCGATTCGTCCACTGTCATACATGCCCTCCAGGGGGTCTTCGTGCTTTTTACGTGACCACCAGTATATTTGATACTGTGTTTTCTAATGTCAACCGAGGTGTCAAATTGTATTAGTTTTATAATTATAAATTTTAGATAAATGAAGCTCGATCACAACGTCTCGAAAATCCAGGGTAAGTAAGAAACGGAGTGCCTAAACACTATGTACAATCAGCGTACCTCGCTATACGGGAAAACGCATTTTATATTATAGAGCTAGATAAAATTGAACAAATCTTAATTTTTTATAAAACGATAGAGAATGATGTTTGAATCAGTTATCATTTGGATTAACTAACTACTCTTTAAAATTGTATATACAAAGAAATTAAGGATAATAGATTAAATTTCACCACAAAATGTGCTTAATTTAAAAAAAAATAAAAAGTAGATATTAAAAATACAAATAAACAGTGCATCTTAAATAGAAGGTTTTATTTTATACAAAAAAAAATATTAAAATAATGCATCAAATATTTAAAGATTTATTATTATATTATATATATTATATTATATTATATTATATACAAAAAAATTAAATTGCACCAACAATTGCATCTAAAATTTATGCTTTTATTTATATTTTTTATACAAAAAAAACATTAAAAAAAAAGAACATTTTTCACAACATCCCACCCCGAAACCCCACAACTCATTATGACAGTTCAAATGGTCCTTTCAAGCGTAGTTGGATCCTAAAACTCCATACACTCACATTGTTTATACCTTTTTATCACAGCAAAGCCGTCGATAACGACGCTTACACATACGGTTTCATTAAGTTTTGTATTCCACAACCATAGTATTAAATCCTCGACACCATAGAACATGGTAAACTAGAAGTGCCATCCAATATATTCAGTATAGGAATCGATGCAGAATAATTCACCTAACACGCTTGGCAGTTTTTTTTTACCCTTCCGCAGTAGCTTTTGTACTGAGTACAACCCTAAATAGAGAGATAAAGAGGGGTAGTAAAGTTTCTAATGAGAGAAAAAAGGATAAAGATACATGTATGAGCACTTGATCCGATTTATCATTCGCGGCACTTATTAAAGCGACCAACACGCGTGTTACTTTTGAAAACTTTAAACTTGGTGTGTTTAAAACTAGCGAATTCGTAGAGTAGTTTGCACTCGTTTTTTTTGAATACTTTAAAAATATAATTATTTAAGGTAAAAAATCAAATCAAATCAGTTTCACACTGTATCCCTCACACATCAGGGTATAGGGAACCTAGTGTTAAGACACTCCGTTCCCCACTTTCTGCCGAATTCTGGAGGCATTGCGTGTTGAGTGGCAGAACTCAACGCCGCGCTTAGCCTCAACACCAGAGCGAAGAAATGCAAATATAATTTTAAGTAAATATTTGAACTCCTCGAGTGGGAATCGAACCCACAACCAGTCGATTTTACAGTCACACTTCGTGCCGCTGCGCCACGACTGGCCTCATAGTTTAAGTTAAAGTATTTATATTCATATAAAACTGTTCAACTGAATATATCTAGTAGACCAATAGAAATTGTGATTTATTTTAAAACACATATTATAAAAAAATAAATAATATTATACTTTTAACTAAAAATCTAAATTTTGATAATTCATAAATAGGAAAAAAATATAGTTATAATTTTATACATAGAGATTCGAATCTACAAACACCGGAATCGAGCAGATTGTACATCTATTCATATGGAGATGCAGTAAAAAATCCAATAAACAAGACAGAGCAGATCCCCATCCCCTTCTCATTATTGGAAGAATGTTAACATTGCAAGCTGAACCAGGGGTCGTATTACCAAAAGAGTTAGACTAACGAGTGGCCGCCCCACAGCGTTGCAACGGGTGCGCTCAGACGGATCGGTTTTTGCAAATCATTACTAGGGTATTTACTAAAACTATGGCAGTTTAGGTGGAAATGTTTGTTTATGCTATTTATTGGATAGAGAAAATAAATGGCATATTTTTATTATATATCATATTATAGAACATATTAAATATCAGCTTCACCCTGTATCCCAAATATAGGGTAGGTAGAGGAAACCTAATGTTAAGATACTCCGTTCTCCACATTGTGTGTTAAGTGGCGGAACTCAACGGCGAGCTTTTGCCCTGGAGCCAGAGCGAAGAAATGAAAATCGACATAGCCTCAACAATTTATAGAAAATATTGAAATATTTTTATGGTAGGTATTTCTCATTAATGTATTACACAATCTCTTTATTCGTTGCTTAGCAGTAGCCCTATAGCCTACTTGGCTATGTGAAAGAACCCTACTTTTAGGTCGAGCAGCCCTAGTTACGCTCGACACCTCGATTCGTGGCGAAAATGAAGTCAGCTCAAATTGTATTGTTTGTGATTTCCAATTAAGCCTTGTCTTAATCGTTTTCATATCGCTGTTAATTAACATGTCCGACCGGCGGACATTGATATGAACTTTTCATTCCTTTCCCTAGTATTGCTTTATTTGAGCTTTCCGAGCTTTCTGTAATATAATATCAGCTATACTCGTATAGCTCTCGCTGGGTTTTGGCTTAAGCTTAATTAGGTGTTGGAAATAATAACAAACAGTTAATACAGATGTCATTTCACTAGTATTAGCGAATTTGTGAATGGCTAAAAATATTTATTTTATTGAATCCCTGCTTTTGATGGCAAAATATTTAATGAATCTATATAAATGTTAGTCACGAGGAAGCTAGTATTGTAGAAGAATATATAAAACACATTTACGTTTATTATATAATTGGCAATTCAAAAATGGTCTGACCATTCTCTTTTTTCTCATATCTCATTTGCATCAACAGATATTAATTTAACGATATTAATTCTTTAATCGTAGCTCGATCTCGTTGAACCTTCATAAAAACTAATTTGCGTGCGAATCGCAGCGGATAATATCACGTCGGCATCGAGAATGGGTTAAAAATGTAATAAAACCGATAGCGAAATGTGGGTTGGATGGCGACAGGCTCATCATCAGGTATGCAGAGCATCTCGTATTAGCTCGTGCCCGCTCCCATTTTTCCACTTCCATGCCGCTTAACACAACTTCAGAGGAGAGGATTCATATTGCCGCAACGAATGCGTTTGTTTTGTTCAAATTTATTTTATCAAGTAAACGTTGGCCTTCCGCCCAGTGAGCCGCACGTAATAGGCAGTAATGCGGGCGGACCGCGCTCTATGTACGACTCTACATCTACTATTGCTATAGATCTACTAATGAGAGAGTGATATTTATTTATTTTTCCTAGCTTAGCGAATAAGATTCGTAATATTGAAGATCCGGTTAATCGAATATTTCATTGAAACAATATAAATGATAGCCAAAAAACGCTCGCCGTGACGTATAAATACATCGTTAGCGCCCTTTCATCGACGTGCTTTTTGCGGGAGGTAATTGAGTAAACAAAAAATATTGACTCCCGAGCAACGCTCCACTATGCATGAAAATTCTTTGTGACTTTTTTTTACGCAACTCAATTTAAAAGTGTTGTTTTTATTTAAAATCGTTTCGCAGCTATTGTTTTTGTGTAGATAGAGACATGTTAATAGATTTTGATTTGAAAGAGATAACTCTACTTATAAAATGTCGTAGCTTTTATTTTTTTTTTGTTATAAGCAGTTTATATATTTAAAAAGTTTTTTTTTGTGTTTCCGTACAAGAAAGAGGTAATAATAAGTAACATATAAAGTGAGATAGCATTAAAGCTTAAAAATATTTTAAAAATCTATCAGATAATTCTATGGCATGATTTCAATATTTCTACTTTAGAGAAATATTTCTACTTTGAGGCCGTCATGGCCCAGGGGCACAAGGGTGTGACTGTAACACGACGGTTGTGGGTTCGATCCCCACTCGAGGAAATTAAATATTTATTTAAACTTTTATTTCCATTTTTTCGCTCGGGTGTCGAGGTAAAGAGCGGCGTTGAATTCCGCCACTCAACACGCAATACCTCCCAAATTCGTCGGAAAGTGGGGAACAGAATGTCTTAACACTAGGTTCCTTCTGCCTACTCTGCTATGTGCGGGATAGAGCGTGAAGCTGATTTTTTACTTTATATTAATAGATTTCACTGTACTTAAGTGAACATCATTTGATTTTGTTTCCGATTAACAATTATATTAAGGTGTATTTCCGGTTGAATTCAAATACAACCGCATAAGACACGTTAGTCGGATTCATTCAAAAGGAAACAGTGGTCGAGGTAAATTTTGTACTGAAGTATTGTAATCAGTGTGTATATCAAGAGGAAAAAATAATTTCTAAAACTAGATTCTGTGCCAGGTTTGTTAGTTGTTTGTAACTTTATTATCAACAAAACCCATTCTTTCTTTTTAAATATCCTAATCTAACACATAACTACATAATATTTTTTTTAATAGTGACTAATAGTCAACTAAATCGAAAACATAAACAACTTTCATATAGTAATTCTATAATTAAGACCTGCCACTAAACAAAAGGGAATATCAACAAAAACATATCCAGAACCAAAACAAAATAGTTCCCCCCTCGTAAATATAATATAGAACCACGCGAGCGTCATTCACAAAAACAGTTCATGAGATATGAGCGGTGATTAATCTCGTTTTCATTAAAGTCGCATCCAAAATGACATAGTTATGAAACGCCAGTTCAATCAACTCGGTTTCAATAACAATTTTTCATTCTCGACACACTAATTAAGTGCTTTTTGTAAATGCTCCTGGAAATTATTGGTTTGTCCAGGGAACTTGGAACTCTAGCCCCCAGTAGTTGAGATTACATTCGCTTAGCGACCACGTCCGCTTAAAACAGACTTGGAAGCGACATCCTTAGGAACAAGTGTAAAATATTTTTCCCCAATCGTCGTACCTGGCGCCCCCAGGGATATTTCAAGGGTGAATAAGCTCGCATAATGGCAAAGGGTACAATATTTTAAATTTCAATCGCTGCGAGCGGTCCGGCTCCTCCCCGGGGTGGCGCGGTACAAGGATTTCATTCGGCGACTTTCACTAAGTGTTATAATAACTTATTACATTTGTAAATTATTTTATTTTAGCATTTTTTTTTGTTTGTTTTACGTACGCGTGTTGTATAGGTTGCGTTCCTTTTGAGTTGTGTTCGTTTAGGTTACATTTTATAATTACTTTAGATTTCAAATATTGAATATTTAATAAATATATTAAACATTTTAGTTTTAAATATTTAGTTAAAACCTCGGCTTTTTTTCAATGTCGTTGTTATTTTAAAATTCTCCTCATTATATTTATTATTTGATAAAGGATGTGCCACATAAAAACTTTTATAATAAAAATATATATATATAAATATAAAATATATATTAAAGCGATTTTTAAGTCATTGACGATCTTTGATATTGTCAAATTGGTGCAGGTGCAATTTGGCCATTATTTTTCGTATTTTGCGCTCACGCCTCCCCTCGATCCGTTTTTTTATTCCGAGATTAATTCCCCAAATCGTTATCGCCACCTTACGAATGCCCAAAATTTGTCACGCCCGAACACACCTTTTCAGTGAAATCGTAAATTTTAAGCCTCACTCAGATTATATTCCTATAATCATTATAATAAGTTATAAATTTGATTGAAATTCGATCACATTTTCATTGGGCCTTATCGTGCCGCTGCAGTCGGCTTGAAAAATATCACTCACTGAGTTGACAATTTACCAGCGTCAAATCTTTGCTTCCAATCGATTTAAGTTTATTGCTCTGGACTTTTAATCAGATAATTTACATTATAATGGTATCTCAAAATATATTTTTGCTTGAAGAAGGCTGTTGAGGCCAGTCGTGGCGCAGGGGCATAAATGTTTGATGGTAAAAGCCACTGGCTGTGGTTTCGATCCCCAATTGAGGAAATGATGTTTAATATTTTCATTTTTTGCTCTGGTGTCGAAGAAAAGCGCGGTGTTGAGTTCCGCCACTGAACGTGTAATGCTACACAGCTGTATGCGGGATACAGCGTGAAGCTGAAAAAAAGTAACTTCACGCTTTTTCCTGGTAGAAGGAAAGGAAGGAAGCTAATGGAAAAAAACTGCACCAATGTGCCACGACGCCCTATTCAATTCTGATGATTATTATACATCCACTTCGAGATATAAAACAACGATCGTAGAAAACGATACCAGAACATTGTTACAAATAAAATAATTCACATTTAACGTAACAAAGCATCCGTAATTCTCCTCAGAGGATCTCGTTAAGAGTCCTAATTAATCTATTGAAGTTCACAGAGCGGAGCCGGACGCTGAAGAAAGGGAGGTTAGAGTGTCTCTAATAATTTGCATAAGGCACTGTTTCCACTGATTGCGTTATTTCAAGTGCAAGCAAATTCTATAATTTGCTGGTTGGATAAAAAAAAATCAGCTTCACGCTGTATCCCGCAGATAGCAGGGTAGGCAGAGGGAACCTAGGGTTGAGACACTCCGTTCCTTTTTATTGAGTTCTGGAGGCATTGCGTGTTGAGTGGCGGGACTAAACGCCACGCTTTGCCTCGACACCAGAGCGAAAAAAATAAAATATAAATGTAAATAAACATAAAAAATAAACTAAATTTCTCATAAATTTTTCAAAAAATATGTGAATTACTGTTTCATAAAATACGTCAACAAATTTTCAATAAGTCTAGAGTACTTTTTTTAACATTGGATATTTTAAATTAACTTTGAACCCACAACTAACAAACAGTCACTTTCATTTATAGACTCAGAAACTATCTCACTTTATTTCACCATTCCCTTTAAAAAGTACAATAAAAGGTTAATTTAAAGTCATTGAAAGTGCGTAGGCCCTGGGTCGAGTCACTGGGCCGATTCAAATACTAATACCATTTTGTTCGCTCGAACTTCTCTAAGTTACTTTTAGAGTCGCTTGTCGAATACAACGTCAAAAGTATCTTATTTAATTTAATAACGAAAGGCTTAAAGGCGTAAAGTTTCGCAACAAATATTCGATATAATATAATAAATAAAATTTTGAAGCACAATCTTTTAACTAAAAATTAGTTTACGTTTGATGAATCATTTTATGAAGATATAGTAAATATACTTCCATAGCCTAGTTGCTTTGATACTAGTAATAATTATAACACAAAGTTAAAAAAGGATACTACTACAAAAAAGAATAAAAATATAATTATTTAAAAAATAAATAATTAATCTTCACGCTATATCCCGCACACAACAGAATAGGCAGAGGGAACTTAGTGTTAAGACACTCCGTTCCCCTCTTTCCGCCGAATTTTGGAGGCATTGCGTGTTGAGTGACGAAACTCTACGCCGCGCTTTGCCTCGACACCAAAGCCAGGAAATGAAAAATATTAATTAAAATAAATATTTCATTTCCTCGAGTGGGGTTCGAACTCACAACCAGTCGCATTTGCATTCAGTTTGTGTACCTACGCCACGACTGGCCTCAATATCGAATTATACCAATATCTTTACATATTATAATATATTCGTTATCTTTTGTTTTGTTTGTGATTAATTATTTAACTAAATGATTTAAGTAATAACATACTTGTACCCGCTACTTGTCACTCATCCACTTCCACCGGTTGGCTGGAAGAGATCTCTTTTCACTTCGGAGAGAGATAAGTCCACCTTTGTGAATTAAATGTTTCATTGTTGTTTTCTTATATATATTTTAGTACAATAAAGTTTACTATATATTATTAATATAAATACAGTCTTAAAGTAGTCGAATAGTTTTTCTAAAATCTAAAAACATTAAACATATTTATATTATTTTATGAAACGAATGGATTTTAAAATATTTTTCCGAATACTGGAATCAGTGTCGCAACTAATTGTTAATGGACGGTATTAATTAAGGCGGCGTCTCATCAAATCTGTAAAATATCTATTTTCTTTAGCGCAATTTTGCCCACGATTTTAGCTTCGTTATTGCTTTTAGGTATAATTGTTCTAAATGAATGGTATTGATGTTTTAATATTTTTGATTGAAATAATATATTTTTAAAAACATATATTTAAAATCAAGAAAATAAAAAAAATAATTTGAATAAAAAATTGTTGAAATTAAAAATAAGCTATAAAAGGAAAGTTTGTGAGAATGGATTTTATTCCATTTTCACACAAATACTACTTAAAAGATTTAGATTTTTTTGTGAAATCGCATTTGTGCCGCTAGCTACAAATAATGTATCGCGTTTTGTAACTTATGTACTGATTTTGTTTTTATTGAAGTTGCAAAAAAAAAAGTAATAATGAACAATATTAATATTAGACAATTTTTTATCTCAAGAACGAAACTACGTAAAAGTGTTGGAATCTTTCCAATTTTATTACAGGTACCAAACAATTATTTTCGAAGATATTAACTACTTAGTAAAAAAGAACCATTTTTAAACGTACAAAAATATCGATCGACTTGAGAATCTTTTTAGATTTTTTTATCGCTTAAAAACATATTTAAATTTAAAATTAAAAGAGATAAGAATAATCATAAAGAACTTGAAACGTGGTGTCTGAGTACAGTTGTAATAGCGTCAAATGGTCTATAAATGTCTGGATGTTAAACTTGCAGCACTAGTATGTTAGCCGTGATGGTTCTCATTTATATGATAGTACATACTCGTAAAAGTCTCTTATAGAATTTATTTATAGATGATACGGTGTTTACTTTTAAAATTTACTCTAAATTAAGATATTGATTAGAAACGTTATCAATTAAAAAGGCTGTGGCGTAGTCGAGCAAATGTGTGATTGTATGCATAGCGGTTATGGGTTTATTTCGCACACTAAGGAACTATTAAAAGCTTTACATCCTCGCTCTATTAAAAAGTTAAACTGCGGCATCTAGTTCCGCTACTCTACACGCAACGTCTGGAAATTTCGGCGAAAGGGGTTAATGGAATGTCTTAACACTAGGTTCCCTTTGCTTACCTTGCTAGATACGGCATATATAATAAAAAGCTAAAAAAATATTTGTAAATATCCATGTCACAATCTGTCACTATTTACTATGAGTTTCTTAAGAAAATTCTTAGGGAAAACGCTTTTTGCTTAACTTTTTGTCATAACCAACCCAAAGAGCGCTTACAGACAGTCAGTTATTATGTTTAACTGTACCAATTTTCATAGTTTTAAATACAGTTATATAAAATGTGTTTTCATATAAACTATTGCGTGTGAAAACGCCACTGAATACAGCCTACTGTGGAAAGAAATAAAAGAATACCAGCTGTGTCACAATTAAGCCTTTAATAATAGGTAAGTTTGCTTGTAATTATTTTAAACGCTTAATCAATAAGAATATTACATTTCACATTCTATTATAAGACATCCATATAATTATTTATTATGTAGGTATTATACGCATTAGTATACATTTTTTTTATATTATCTGTTTAATTTAGCCGTGGTGCAATTGAGATTTAGAATTAGTGCTACAGGTTGTTAAATTAGCTTCATGTATCCCGCAAACAGCAGGGTAGGCAGAGGGAACCTAGTGTTAAGGCACTCCGTCCTGCGCTTTCCGCTAAGTTCCGGAGGCATTGCGTGTTGAGTGGCAGAATTCGACGCCGCTCTTTGCCTCAACACCAGAGCGAAGAAATGAAAATATGAATGTAAATATTTACATATTTCAATAAATTACAGGTAGTTGTGGGTTCATATATTTTGTTTATTTTGATATCTGATTACAATATGTACTTTAGTTTCTATTTAACATTTCGCCTATATCACCATTAGCCACACAAAGTTTCTTTTCCATGACGTTTTTTTTTAATAATAATGTATTTTATATAATTAAGATTTTACATGATTGAAGGCCGTCGTGGCATAGCGGCACAAGCGTATTACTGTAAACGCAACGGTTGTGAGTTCGATTCCGACTCGGAGGAATGAATTATCATTTATTAATATTTTCATTTCTTCATTCAAATAACAAGCCAAAATGTGACGTTGAATTCCGCCTCTTCAATTTAGCGAAAAATGCGGAACGGAATGTCTTAACACTACATTTCCTCTACCTACGTTACTATACAGGAGATACAGCTTGAAGCTGAAACAAAAAATGAAAATCTCAACATATCTACCAGGATTAGAACCTGTTACATCAATTTTTTTATACCGTATACATTTCAATATGAACCAAATCAAAGCTTCTATCAAACAAAGGTTTAATTGAAATGTAAAGTCATCCAGCACCAGATTAAATTCTAACAATCGCAGTAAATTAATCTTTAATTGAGTCCTCCTTGTAAAGTGATTTACTGGATACATTGTTTTACATAATTATGTTTGGGTAATTTAATACGCGTTTGTGTAATTAAATATTATTGTATTGAAATGGTGAATAGAATATTAATAGATATTTCTATACATACATATAAATCAAAATCAAATTAAATCAGCTTCACGCTGTATCCCGCACACAGCAGGGTAGGCAGAGGGTATTTAGTGTTAAGACACACCGTTCCCCACTTTCCGCTGAGTTCTGGAGGCATTGCGTATTGAGTGGCGGAACTCAACGCCGCAACATACATATGTATGTATATAATACGATGCCGTCTTTGTGAAGTGCCTCAACGTTTGACTTTGATTGCAATGGTTGTGGGTACGATTGTTACACGGGGGGATAAAATATTTTCGTTTCCTTGCTCTGGTAGCGAGACATAGAGCAGTGTTTAGTTCCTCCTTTTAGCACGCAATGTCTTGATAATTAGGCGTTTCATGGGGGATGGATATGGGAGTCAAAAGAGTTAAAGCAGGTCTTTTTTTGGGAAAAAATATAAAACTGATATTTGCAAAAATGTATAAAAATCACATTCTCAGTTTCAAAATCAATATGTAATAAATAAATATATACAAACTCAGTCATTTACATTATAAATAGAAGACATATAAATTGATATCGATTTACAATTTTTGTTGAAAAATAACGTTATATTTCAACTTCTAATTGACAGATACTAACAGGTTGAAGCGACGTGTGACTGACACACTTGTAATATGGGATCGAGGTATTTGAATGGTATTACCGTTGTAGCGCAATATTAAATGTTAAACTTTGTATTTGATTGTATCGTCAGTTCGAATTCCAGATTGAAGTTAATATTTGTAATCGTTTAAAATATTAACTTCGTTTTTTAACAGACATTTTTTTCTTATGAACTATGCTATATTATGTTATATTAAGCGTCGCCTGCTATACTATGTACAAAAGGAATTAAAATAAAATATTATAAAAAAAAAAACTATTATAGTATATAGTATTTTATCTCACATTAATAATAATAATACTTTAATGCACAAGAAAAATATATATATATATATATATATACAATTTACATTAAAAAAAAATTAAATAAATTAAAAGAATAAAATTTGGAAGGACGGATTTCTTAATTGTCAAATTTTAAATATTCCAGCTTGTTTGACGGGTCTCAACTCCGCCCAAATCATCTCCGACAAAATTAATCGATTCAAGTGATAATCGAACCCACAATCGAGCCACAACTCTTTATTTAATATTTCTAAGCATGAAGAGGAATTAAATCAATTATAGTAACATTGGATCTGTAATTAATACATGGCACGGGAACTGTTACCTAGCGTGTGGTAGTAGCGTTATTAGACATGTCAGATACACAATACGATACAATATATGAATATGTGTATATATGAAGGAATTTTGGATATTAAGGGTTAGTAAAGCTATAGTTTAAAAATAATAATAATATATTAAGTTAATTTCGAGGCCGTCGTGGTGCAGGGGCATTAAGATGGGACTGTAACGCGATGGTTGTGGGTTCAATCCCGACTCGAGTATATTAATATTATGAATTATTATTTATTAAATTATTATTTATTTCTGGCTCTAAGACAAAAATTCGTTGTTGAGTTCCACCACTAATCACACAATGCTTGTCAACTCTAAGTCTCTTCTGCCTACCCTGCTGCTGAAGCTGATTTATTTTTTTTTTGGTCATAATCTATAAACGTTGTTGAGAAGCGACAAAGTTTAGAATTTTTATTTTAAATAATGTAATTTACTAGACGACTAAGTTCACAGTTATATTCACATCATTCTCAAAGTAAATCTGGAAGTGTTATTAAAAAATATTTTTGAAGAATGGCGGATGTAAATCTATCGTTACGTTCTAAAATATAAAGCTGTTGTGGCGCAGTGGGATTGTTATGGACCGTGTGTAAGCAGAATAGTTGTGGGTTTGATCCCCATTTGGACAACGGATACAATAATTTTTTTTTAACATTTTTTTGAATAAAAAGCGTACAGTTGAATTTTATCATTTAACATGCCACGCTCGAAAATTGGGCAGAAAATGCAAAACTGAATGTTTCAACACAAGATTCCATCTGGCTAACCTACCATCCTTAAAAAAACCAATATTTATCAATACAGCAAAAAACACAAACCATCAAATATCCCAACAATAATTCCCTATTTCAAGTTAACGACGATATATAGTTCTAAAACCCCCCAATTTCACTTTCAAGTATTTAATAACGTTTCAAATTGGTGAAATAATAAACCGTTACGTCGCGTCAGCTACAGGAAATGCAATCACGTCGTTTGTGGGGAGTAATTAAACATAAAGCTAGGCTTACCCGTACAGCTTATTTGGGCCAATTTTCTCTCTTTTTTTCCCCTCGACACTTGATTATATGACAGATTGAAGTTGATTTTAATGTTATTGCAGTTTTAGCAACGTTGGAACTTTAATATAGTTTTTTTTTAGCTTCACGCTGTATCCCGCACACAGCAGGGTAGGCAGAGGGAACCTAGTGTTAAGACACCCCGTTACCTACTTTCTGCCGAATTGCGTATTGAGTGGCAGAACTCAACACCGCGCTTAGCCTCGACACCAGAGCGAAGAAATGGAAATATCAATTTTAGTAAATATTTCATCTCCTCGAGTGGGGATCGAACCCACAACCAGTCGGTTTTATAGTCACTTCGTGCCGCTGCGCCACGACTGGCCTCAATATCAATATAGTTTATGAAGTTAGTTATTGTCATATAAATATGTTATATTGTATATTATATATAATATTGTAGAGTTAGTGTAGCCACTTTGGATTATTTTTTTTAAATTATATGACGGTCAATCGGTTTTAGGTTTGTAATAAATTGTGTAGATGAGTAGAAAGCGAACACTACTCCATAAAAAAAAAAACATAATATTAAAATATTATGTTTACATTCTTTCCTATAAAATTTAATGCTATATCAGACACAGCAGATTAGGCAGAAGAAATTAGGGAACCTAGAGCTAAAGTAGTCCTGCCCCCATCAATACTTCTGTTGCCCACTTTCTGTTTGGAATTAACACCGATTTTACGAAACCAGAGAAATGTTAAATATATCATTCCCAGAAATATTTCTGGGAATGATATATTTAAATATATCATTCACACAACCGTCACGCATGTGACCCACTCACAATAATAAATACTTATCCCAAACTAAAAGCAGTTTAAAATCGATATCCTCATTGATTCCCTTTACGCTCAAGTCCGCCCACCAGCGTTCCTTTGAAGCTTTGTTACAAAGACTGTCACGTACAAGTCGTTGAAAATAAGCCTCATATAACATACAGACATTTTACATCTGTAAACAATAATTGTAAAATAGGATTCTTAAGAAATATAATTAATAATTATGTTATGTTTAAAATAACATTGAGACCAGTCTTGGCGCAGCACTAACGCGTGACTGTAAGCGTGACAGGTGTGGGTTCGATTCCCACTTGAAGAAATTCACATTTTCATTTTCACAAGTAATATAGAAATATTTCACATTTTTATTTCTTCGCTCTGGTGTTCAGGCAAAACGTGGTGTTAAGTTACGCCACCCAAGACGCAATGCTTCCAGAATGTCTTAACACATGCGGGATACAACGTGAAAATATTATTTTATTTGTAAATCCGCTTGAATCTAATTTAAAAGGTTTTGTTACACTTATTGCTATTCTTTTAGGTATAGATATTTGGGTCGTTTTATTTTTTGTTTTATCCGACCTTGTGATATAAGTATACAATACGGTCGGCGAGTCGTGGTCGCTCTATACTTAATTTTTTTGAACTTTTACGCATTGTACACTCAGGAAGAAAATAATCTAAAGTAAGAGAAATCCTAAAATCGAATCTGCATAGCCTTCTACAGCCAACTTTTGTAACTATCAATTTCTTGTTAATGCTACTTATATAAAACATTTTTAAGCCTAACACTGTATCCCGCACAAAACTCAACCCAGTACTTTGCCCCGTTACACTTTGAGCCACTGCGCCACGACTGGCCCAATATAAGGGCTTCAAAACTAGAACTAACAAACATATGGAAATATTGAAAAATAAACCATCTAAAGTAATTAACAACAATAAAATAAAGTTTTATAACAGAAACGGTGCCACCGCAATTACAGTTTTATATGAACTTTGAAATAACACGTGAGTGCTCACTATAGGGGAGCGAACACGGAAACGTTGAATTATAAATAATACATAATTATTGGCTATGGATATTCTTTAAGTAGTAAGAAAATGCATGTTGCGGCGTTGAGTTCTGCCACTCAACACGCAATGCCTCCAGAATTCGGCAGAAAGTGGGGAAGGGAGTGTCTTAACACTAGGTTTCCTCTGCCTACCCTGCTGTGTGCGGGATACAGCGTGAAGCTAATAAAAATAAAAAATAAAAAAAATGCATGTTTTGTATGGTTGTGGGATATACAAGTAAAACAAGATATAATATATTATAAGTGTGCGGCTGTAAATTCGACAGATTATAAGTTCGAATTCCACTAGAGGAATATTTAATTTTTTTTCCCTCTGGCAAGGAGCAACGCTCGGCGTTGACTTGCGCTATTAAGCACGAAATGCTTCCTGAATTGTGGAATGTCTTAAAGGAAATGGAGTGTCTTAACATTAGGTTCCCAGGTTCCCTCCGCCTACTTATGCTATACGCGTGAAACTAAAAAAATAATAAAATACCTATATATTCTTAGCTTCAGGCTGTATCAATTTATCTCGTTATACACTCAAAAAACCTAGTTCATATATATAGTGTCAAAACATTCTTCTCTCCTCTTTCCGCTTAAAAATTACGTATTTTGTGTTGGAACTTAACACCGTACTGTTTTGCAAACTTTATCTAATCTAAAATTGAAATATATATTAATAGATTTGGATTAGTGTTAAGGTTATTATAAACTTATTATTAATACAAATCAATTGTCATCGAATTTCCAAAATTATACAAACTAATTAAGCAAAGTTAAATTACTATACACACACGTTGCGGCTTAATTGGGAAATGTCTGACTGCGCGCAAAGGTTTATAGCTTAAAATACTACTAGGATATTTATCCTTATATTTTATAGCAATATATATTTTATTTAATCTGTAAATAGTCGTGAGCGAGCCTAGTCGTGGCGCAGGGGTATAATATTTATTCTTCTTGGATACTGTCGAGGCAAGGCGTTCGTTATTGAGTTCCACTACTCAACACGAAATGCCTCCTGAATGCCTAAGGCGGAAACTTGGGAACGGAGTGCCTGAGCACTAGGTTCCCTCTGCCTACCCTGCTGCGAGCGGGATACGGCGTGAAGCTAATTTTTAGATTAGATTTTTGTCAATTGTTTGTCGAAATATTTTCGCATTTCTAGGATTATCACCAGTTTATTTCTAGGACATACCTCGAAGGCGACACTTTAAAAAGGATTCTGAATTTGGTTAGGTAAAGGCTTGAATAGTGAGGCAAGCGTTAATACACATTTCAAAGGGGCTCTTTGAACTTTCACTTGGGTTGCAAACCCCAGACACTGCTAGGAAGTCCTTTTCAAAGCGATGGACACCATGTGTTGGTGAATCCATGGAATTACTCATGAATCTTTCCGTTATATCATCAAGAATAGCGTTGCGTCCCCCATTTTTTCTGTACTGCTTGGTCATATATATTTTTACGCGACTTCAAAAAAAGGAGGTTGTCAGTTTGATATGTATGTATGTAATATTGTTGGAATTGAATAATATTTGAGTATGATGATCCATGTGAGCTTCCAAGCACGCATGCTTAATTTGATAAGTGTATGTTTGCTTGTATGTTTGTGTATTTGTCCACGAATTTCTAAAAATTATAATTTAAAACTAAAAATAATATTGAGATGATTTATTTTATTTTTATATTATTTAATTATACTAACGGTACAGTACATATTTCATTTTAAATTAAACTATTTTAACTGAATTAATCGTGTATATTTCGCAGTAGTAGATCACGGGTAGCGGTAGACTGAGGTGGCATTCGTCTGTCAGTTGACATAATTATTATATCAGACTACCGCCAACGATTTCTCAATTGCCTCGCGTACTGCCCTGGATTCAGAATGACCTGACTGTATCTTGCCCTCTGGTATGGTGGGTTTGAGACCAAAGATTTTATGAGTGGGTCCCAGGTGGTAGAAAGTGTCCAGCCATCGTCTCTATTGAAATTAGGATATTTTTTGTTTTTCAATAGCCTCGCGGATGATTGTAGGAATGTATCTGTTTTCCTTACCGAGGATTTGGGATTTATCAAACCTAATGTAGTGGCTGGGTTTATCAACAGTGTGCTCAAACACAGTTGACTTCGATATATGCCAATTCTTGACATCGTAGATGTGTTCCTTCACCCTAACACCGATGCTTCTCTTTGTTTGACCGATGTACGATAAGCCACAGTCACAGTCTAGTTTGTATACACCTACACACTGTAAAGGAATATTACTTTTCACTGGTCTCAAAAATTTGGCTCACTTTCTGGTTAGGCTTCAATATAGTTTTTATGGAAGCTCTTCTCAAAACGAAACGTCAGGTTTTCAAAACTGTATAATCCTAAATATACGCAATTAATCCAGTTATAATAGTTGCATTTAAAATGTGTAATAAACGTGAGAATCAAAGAAAATCGGTTCAGTAGTTTCAGAGACATGAGGAAATTAGGAAATATAGGTAGATAGGAACCTACATTTGCTTGCTTTTGAGTTCACTGACTGTTTTGTTTTTTATATCAATTTGAAGTTGATTAATTTTGATATTATATTATTCTATTTTAGACAGTAATAGTGCAAAATTTTGTCTTTAATTTTAATAAATGAAACACATAAATAAAATATTAAGAATTAAATATACGACGGTCCTATCAGTACAAGAGGTGTAGGTCAGCTGTCAAAAAACAGTATAAACTGGATTAGGTCAAACAAGTGACGTAACATCTACGTTTTATGTGAACACTAATACAAATGCAAATCTCAGCTTAGACTCCCTCGATAGATTGGAGAAGTAAATATCATTATAAATATTTTTTTATAATTTTAAAGTGTTATTCCATACTTAGGAAAGAAAGATACTTATTTAGAAAACGTATAAAATTTGGAACGTAGCGGGGCTCGAACCCGCGCCTCCTGGAAATCGACCAGGCGCTAGTAGTGGAAACTTGTAAAAATCTCCCTACAGAGATGCTAACAACATATATAAGTTGTAACAAGCGTATAAAAATATCCTTATGACTTAGCGGTCAGAGCGCCTGGTCGGTTTCCAGGAGGCGCGGATTCGAGTCCCGCTACGTTCAAAATTTTTATACGTTTTCTAAATAATTAACATTATTAATATTCTATACACCGTCCCATTTTATATAATACATTATTATTTGTTAAAATAATATTATAAAATATTGATCAGTGTCACAGTTTCTCTTACCTATCTTAAAGCCTTAGATGCTCTCCATAACATCTGAAAAACAAAAACAATTTCTATTAGATGTTGTAGACTTATATACCATAATAAAAAAATAATAATAAAACTTTTAAAGTATGCTTATTTCGACTATTTACATTGACAAACAATTGTGTTTATTGTTTCTTTTACTAACAAATGGACATAAGAATCACGAGATAATAATAGCTAGTTACCTTCAGGTCCGCCAGTCGTGGCGCAGCGGCACGAGGTGTGACTGTAAAACCGACTGGTTGTGGGTTCGATCCCCACTCGAGGAGATGAAATATTTACTTACATTTATATTTCAATTTCTTAACACTAGGTGCCCTCTGCCTACCCTGCTGATTTTGAGGTTCACCCATTGTCCAACCTCAAAATCGGACGAGTTGTGGATGCGTTATCCGCTTTAAAGGCAACGAATAATAAAAATATATCGAAATTGTAGCCTTCAAACTTCATTCTACAAAATTATTTATTCTTACTATTAGATTATATGTAATATATATAGATATAGTAAATATTAATAGGCGAAACTAAATAAATAATAATGCATTACACCTCTATATTCAGTCCAATTATATATATTTAAAATCGTTGTATAACTAAAACAACAAATAAAAAATACATATATTACAAAAGCTATTAAAATATTATTGAAATGACATGGAATAGTAAAAATTATTTGATGACAATCAGAAAATTGTTCACTTTTGTGGCGTCGTCCCGCCGCGCCGGTGCAGCGCACGGTCGTGCCGGTAATAGAGCGGTGGGAATACGTGTTTAGGTTTGTTGTGACATGCAACTAACTAACTATATTGTAACTTTTGTATATTGAATTATAAAATTACTAGTTTAAACGTCAGGGTTTGCTTGAATGGATTATATTTTATGTTGAACTAATTGTGGTCTTGTTTTGTGATTTTATTCGATTTTTTCCAAACTGTTTATTTTTTTCCCTACTCCTTGTCAATTTTTCGTAGTCTTAGTTTGAGTGCTTTTCACATGGAGTTGTCATGCTAAATAATTAAGTTTTATGCGTTCAATACGCAAAATTTTATAGCTAATAATCAGCTTCACGCTGTATCCTGTACAGCAGCAGGAGGGTAGGCAGAAGGTTAAGACACTCCGTTCCCCACTATCCGCTGAGTTCTGGAGGCATAGTGTGTTGAGTTGCGGAACTATTTGCCTCGACACCAGACCAGTCGATTTTGCAGTTACACTTAGTGCCCCTGCGCCGCGACTGGTCTCAAATTTTATAGCTATCTTTCAAAAATAGAAATATTTTAGCGGTAGCTTAAAATTTTACAGTATCTCCATTTCAGAATTGGGTTGAAATTGTTCTGCAATTAAAGCTATATAGGTTTTTTTGATAAATTGTGTGTTACACGTTTTTTTTTGCTTTATGCAGTAAAAATTACATAGTGGGTAGGCAGAGATAACCTATAATTAAATCAACATTAATTAATTCATATCCCTAAATCGAACCCATAACCTGTCGCGTTTACAGTCACACGCTTGTGGTACTTTACGTATTGTAACATATTTGTTTTTTTACGAGAATTTAACATACAACCTTTGCTTGCTGTAAGTACACTTGGCGTGCACTTTTTTAGGTAGTATTTACATTTTACTACTAGAGACTCAAACATGGCTTGGCTTGCTTTAAATTATTATTAAATAATACCATTTTCATATTTTTTTTATTAAGATGTATCTTATATCCTTTTTAATACCTTTAAGAACAAGTGTACAAAGTTTCATGATAATCGGTTGAGTAGTTTTGGCGTGAAAGCGTAACAAACTTACACTAATGTGATTTAAATTTTCTCCAGTTTGGTAAGACAAATCGGGGCATAAAGTATCGTAACCAATGTCTTAAATTCAGGTGACAATCAAAACACGAAATATCTTGATACTAGATTATCTTTTCTTTTGTATTATGGTTTATTGAATTGACTGAAAATATATATTTTTTATCTATGGATGTTGCATTTAAACTGATGGTGTTATTAGATCATAAAAGTAATTCAAAGAAAACAAATAACTTTGTAATACAAGTGGGTGAAGCCGCAAGCGAGTCGCTAGTAAATACGTATGTAATTATTTTGTATTTCGATTTCTTGTTTGAATGTGAGAAATTAAGTATACTTTTAATGAAATAGCCGTAGATCGATTAAATGTACTATTACTTTTTCGAATTGTATTTTTTATTTTCCAATTATTTTTTTTTATTAAATTCAACTTTATTTTTCAAGCCAGTAGTGGCGCAGGGGCATAAAGTGTGATTGTAAAACCGACTGGTTGTGGGTTCGATCCTCACTCGAGGAGATGAAATATTTATTTTAATATTTGATTTCTGTAGTGTCGAGGCAATGCGGGGCATTGATTTCTGCCACGCAATGTCTCCAGAATTTGGCAGAAAGTGGGGAACGAAGTTTCTTAACACTAGGTTGCCTATGCCTGCTGTCCTGCTGTGTGCGGGATACAGCGTAAAACTGATTTATTTTAACTTTAGTTTGAAGCATACATAGACGAATGCTGGCAGGATATTTATGCAATATATCGTAAAATACAGCAAAACAAACACAATAAAACGCAAACAATTAATTTTCAAGCAGTTAAATGTTTAAAATAACAAGTAAATATTTATGGCGCGTACAAAAAGGGGTCCACGTACATATATTATTGTACCCTGTTACAGAACTCAACCAGTTTTAACACGCTTTAATGACAACCATTTTAAGCGAATTAACACAAAATAACCGTTAAAACAAAAACACTCGAAACGATTTAATTGTTCCTAAATCATAACGGAACCCTGCAATTAACTGTTCCGGCGTTATCACTGCAGCGTTGAACCCTAAAATATTTCTAAATATGTAGCACAATAAATAACATACACTAAGCTTATTTGCATAAATCGAGTCGACGTTCCCTGAATTACCTAAAATCTGTTAACAAATGGTGGCTTTGCATAATTGTACTACGAAGAGTTCAGAGGAAGTGAAACGTGTGGTTTGGTAGCTTTTTAATCTGTTTTGATCCAGGGCGGCGATTTTGACTACTCTGGGAAAAGTTGAAATTTCTATTACTTTTTGTGAGATTCTGTAAAGGTGAAGTCAGTTTGAGAATGTATTAATAAGTTAGTTTATAAAAAAAACATTTAACAAGCAAGCAAATGACATGTGTATATGTAATTATAAACTCAAAACAAATACTAATTTTTCGGATTTCTTATTTTTCCTATCCTGTTCAAACTTTTTTTACTCTGTGCAAAAACATTTTCCCAATTCTGCATAAAATGAGAAACGTGAGTGTAAATTTACACATTCTACTCGTATTTACAGCTCGACAAATCTAAAATGTTCTATTTACATAACAAGACGTTTTGGCTTCTATTGCGGATGTACTAACTTAATTTTAATGCAATTAAACATTAAAAGAGTAAAAGAAGGATAAAAAGTCTAGTGATTGGCTTCTCTTTAGTCACTCTGTCAATATGAATATTGATTCTATTAATATTGTATACTATTTTTACTAAAATGGAACTAACATCACAATATTTATAATATTATTAAAGGTACATACATACATTGTGTGACTGCTGTCTGTGTAATTTGTTTTTTTTTACAAAAGTATTTTTTTATTTTATATAGAGCTTTATATAAAAATTAACCTATTTAGTCACTGAGTGGAACGAAGGAAATATAAAAAAATATTTGGGGCTAATGTGATGGTATATATAATAGAGTCGCTTATAATATTACTTTTATAAATTATATCAAGCACGAGCAAAGTATATTGTGGCACTCCTAAAGCTATAAAATAAGAAATAAAACGAACATCAACTTGTTTAACAATTAAAATAATTATTTACTGTATGAGGCCAGTCGTGGAGCAGGGGCACAAACTTTAAACGCGACTAATTGTTGGTTGGACTCCCACTTAAGGAAATCAAATATTTCTTTAAATTTAAATTTCCCTTTCTTAGGTCTGGTGTTGAGACAAAACGCGACGTAGAGTTCCGCCACTCAACACGCTATGCCGCCAAAAATCAGTGTTGAGTGGGGAACGGAGTGTCTTAACACTAGGTTGCGTCTAACTACCCACGCTGCTGTGTGCGGGATACTGTGTGAAGCTAATTCAATTTAATTTTAATTTATTGTATTAAAAAATCTTTCCATTTCAACTGAAATTGAAAATATAAATTAGTTAATTTTTTATTCAAATAGAACATTCTGAGATTAACTTGAAATAAGCAAGCAGTAGGAGGTTAAAATAGCAATCGTAGGATTGCTAAGTGACGTAGACCGTATCCGACAAAACTTTCAGGAGTCTGGACTGCGGTCATTCGTTTTAGATAACAGTTAGATGTACATATTTATATACGAGTATATATACTTGTATGAGTTTATAAAAGTTATGATTAGTTCTTCTATTTATACATATACATATATATACAGTCGTATATTCGTATGATACTTGCATAAAAAATTATAACACCTTGGTGTCTGATGTCTGATCTGTCTAATAACTTACAAGAGAGTAAGAAATTCTATATCTATACTTATTCAATTATTAATTAAATATTTTTCGTGCAGTTGAACTTATTCTGCATACGAGCATACGTCCTAAATATGTCCTATTTCTTTTATTCAGATTAGCATAAAATATAATAATTTTCCGTAAAACCACAACCTTTAGTTGTGTTAGATTTTTGATTGGTTGTTTTTTCATTATATTAAAAAAAAATATAAATTATTTTATATGTACTGATAGATATATGAAATTAAAATTGCCACAAATGCTATACAATAAAAAAGAACTGATCACCTTACAAGATTTTTTTCAGTCATTACAATTGCAATGTGAACAAGGGCGGACGACAAAACAAAAGCGAAAGCCATTGAAAAAGACCACTGCTTATATGTTTTAGTTATATAAGCTTTACGCTGTGTGCCATATAAAAATAATAATTAATTCCCCAGAATGGGGATCGAGCCCACGACCTTCGCGTTAAAGTCACACCCATGTTCCGCTGCGCCACGATGCCCTTTTATATGTTATAACTTGGAAAATAAAATAATTTAATCTTACTTATATGTAAGATTTCTTACCTTAGATAAGAAAAATTCTAAGCTATAAACTCAATGACTGTGATCAGAAAGCCAAAAGCAATAACGTTAGTCTCTAATTGCTAAGTCGGAGGAATGCAAACGGTACTATCAAATAAATGCCTAAATGCCTGAACGCCTAGACGCACCGAGAAGAACGTTCAAGGCATTCGGGAAATTGATTGTAGAATCAAATTTAGGTATTTGGTTTGTACCTATACCTTACACATCATATTTATATTTAGTAGGATCACTCACTTATTGGTCTTTTTACTGCTGCCTGTTTTATATTACAAGTACTAATATTAGTTACTGCACAATTATAATAATTTTAATTAATACTTATTTTAGAAAACGTATAAAAATTTGAACGTAGCGGGATTCGAACCCGGGGAAACCGACCAGGTCAGTTTCCAGGAGGTACGGGTTCGAATCCCTAAAATAAGTATTTTTCTTTAAGTGTGGAATAACACTTTAAAAATGTCAAAAATTTAAATTAATTACTTCTACATTTAATTATTTTTCTAATTATAAAATTCTATGTTTATATATTATATGTACTATGGCCCAGTATCAATAAAATGGAAAATTCTATAATAAACAAAATATTATTGTTGTTAATTTTACTCAATACACTTAACTTCTATTAAGAGCATACGAGTATATTTCGAGATCACGTAGACGTATCGACCTGAAATTATTATCAAATATTCTGGTCTACAGTCTCTTAGAGAACAATAAAAATTAAGCTAGAAGATTAATTTTTGTCTACGTATTAAAAAATCGATAGATGAGGACTGTACTTGTGTGAAATTTGAGAGAAGTGAGAATTTCCAATCCATAAAGGAAAATCCTAAAATTGAAAGTTTATAGATATTTTATAGAAAAAAAAAACATAAGAAAACTTATAATTGTAGTTCGTTACCTACAAAACAAGAGCATACGTCAACAAGTTTAACTTTGTCAATTTTTATAAATTATACTTCCCGTTTTTTTTTTATTTTCTATATTATTCATATCGATTTTTTTTTGAAAATAATAATCTGTAACTATAAGTTAAATATAAGCACGATGAATAAAGATAGTTAAACGTACTGAGGATATCAATTGAAAGTTATTGTCTTAGGAGCCTAGAGTCATGACGAGAAAAAAGAGCAAAATTATATTACTGTATAAAATTTTAATGCTTAGAGGCCGGTCGTGGCGCAGCGGCACGAGGTGTGACTGCAAAACCGACTGGTTGTGGGTTGGATCCCCACTCGAGGAGGTGAAATATTTACTTAAATTTATATTTCCATTTCTTCGCTCTGGTGTCGAGGTTAAGCGCGGCGTTGAGTTCTGCCACTCAACACGCAATGCCTCCAGAATTCGGCAGAAAGTGGGGAACGGAGTGTCTTAACACTAGGTTCCCTCTGCCTACCCTGCTGTGTGCGGGATACAGCGTGAAGCTAATTTATAAAATTTTAAAAATTACATTTCTAGTTATATGGAAGTATCTTTTTGTATTGTGAATAATCTTATAGGTAAAAAAAAAATTGAATCTGTAACTGTAAAAGGTTTATAAATTTAAAACCATTCTTTTGTACTTTCCTAATTTCAATATATGTATATAGCAGAGCTTAATACTTACAATAATGTATCAAATAACATTGTCTATTGTAATATGGTAGATATGTTCTAACTACTCAAGAACTAATGAAGATACTACTTATCAGAGAACTTAGAGAAAAGAATGTGAAAAGAGAGTTGACTTTTGAACCATAATCGTTGAACTATATATGCGTAAAATCGCATAAATAACAAATTTTAAAACCGTTTTTATTTACGTTGTATAATTAACTAGTTAAAGAACATATTCGGAAGTTCCCAATTTGGTCACAGTCGGTTTTAACAAATATTTGGAAAAAACTCTGTCATTTCCTGAAAGTTATCTTGACAATATTTTTCTTATATTTTTATTTATTGATATACAAACTTTGCTTTCATTAAGAATTTTTTATATATTTACTAGCGGACCCGGACGCGGCTTCGCCCGCTTAAACTTTACGAATGCTTATAGATATATTTAGGAAATTGTTTGTGAAAATATGTAACTAATTTAAATAAAAAAAATATAAGTAAACGTAACCATAGTAAAATATTAATAAAAAAACTAAACAAAACCAGCTACATTATTAATAATTTTATCTCTTTCTGTCTTTCTATTTTCCCGAGCTAATATCCAGAATAACTGAACTCATTTTTATTGGACTTTCAGTGATCGATTTTACTGATTTACCCGGGAAAAATCTTTTTACTCGTTTTCCTTGTGCGCGTACATAGATACTATATGAAATAACTAAAGTCCTTTCTACATTAAATATGATAAGTTTTGCGAGCAATATCAAATAAAATCCCAGAAAACTAAAACCACAATTTATTAAGTGTATAACAACGGTATAAATAACCATCCAACCAAGATGAAATAACCAACAATTCTCTCCTTAATACTTAAATAATATTACACCGATGCCGCGCAGGGCCGCAACTTACACCACACCAAGAAATTTATGAAAATCTAACTAATCTGCTCCTCGAATAAGCGAAGAACCAAAGAAAAGTATAAATTAATTATA